>CAKALG010012710.1:0-14689 GCA_916700815.1 Helicolenus hilgendorfi
TAAAAAAAAAAAAAAAAACTGGCTAGACAAACACAATAAACTGCATGTGTTTTCTTACCATACTTTTTGAGTTGTACCTTGATTAGAGTGACCTCACTAATCCTAAACAAAAATAAACACCAGTTGTTTGCTTTATATTATACAGGTCTTCATCTCAAAGCATGTTTCAAAGTAAGATTTAGCAATCCACATATATAGGATCAACACTCAGTTATAAACTGAGGAAGTGGAGTATTTTGACAATATACTCGGGCTGTCAAAGTTAACAGGTTCGATGACCTCTGACCTCAAGATATGTGAATGAAAAGGGGTTCTATGGGTACCCACGAGTCTACCCTTTACAGACATGCCCACTTTATGATAATTACATGCAGTTGTGTTTGGTCTTTGGTTGCCTGTCGGGCTTCTAAATGCAGTACCTGTGAGGGTTTCTGGACAATGTTTGTCATTTTTTGTGTTGTTAATTGATTTCCAATAATAAATATATACATAGATTTGCATAAAGCAGCATATTTGTCCACTCGCATGTTGTTAAGAGTATTAAATACTTGACAAATCTCCCTTTGAGGTTAATTTTGAACAGATAAAATGTGTGATTAATTTGTGATTAACTATGGACAATCATACGATTAATATTAAATATTTTAATTGATCGACAGCCGTACAATATACCTAAAATATGAATATTTGGGATCCTCAACAAGGACGGTGAAGTGTGCAGAATTTGCTGGGATAAAACATTAAAATGCACAATAACATGGACATGTAAGGTCGGATCTAATGTGTTAAACAAGCAGAGTGAGTTACCGGATATTAGCTAGCAAAGGAATGATAATCTGCTCCCTTACAAATTTAGCACAGACAGTAACTAGACCCAAAATGCATCAGTGGCTGTTCAGATTATCTCAGCTCAATGATGTACTCACATACTCACAAGTCCATATCATGGTGTGAGGATGTTGTCACTACTTCATTCACTCCTGTAGGTCGATTAGAGAAGGTCAGAGTCACAGGGTCAAAAACTGAACATTGAATCACCACAGGACCTGTGGACCTGTGGTGATTCAATGTCGTGCTCAGAGTAACCTCAGCAGGTGAACCTCCATCTGAAGGGCAACCTTTTTATCCACAAGGCCTCTATACTGCCCCTTAATACTATAGGGGCTAAATGGGGGAAAGGCCCCTTGGTTTTAGTTTTAGAGCAGAGAAGAGGGAACAGATACAGAGTGATGTGATGTAAGGGGATTCAAATGAGAGCTGTATTAATCCAGATTTCTGTCGTCATGGGATGAGTGCTGCTGTTGGCTCTGTTTGGTCAGCCGGCCCTGCTGAGCCCCGTCAGACCCTTCTCTGTCCTTGCTGTCTCTTATGATCCCTGGCTGCATCACAAGGGACGGTGAAATTAGTACTCAGCACATCACAGTGAAATGACAGAGGCAATGTATCTACAAGCTGCCATCTTTGGCATTGATTTATGTCTCCTCAGATCTGACCTTTCATCAAATAAATACGAGCATGACAGTTCTCTCCATGAGCCATTTTCTACATACTGATGGAACATAAACATCATCAGCGAAAACATAATCCTACGTTTACTTTGAAAGTCGATATTTTTTTAGATACCTTTGGGATAAAGTTATATCTTTACTGCAGACATAAATGACGATTTTTATGTCAACTGTCACTTAAGTGAAATGTCTTTTCAACTAAGTAAATTTGATGCATACAGCCCAAAATCACAAGTTTGTGTCAAGAGAGATTTGTGGTCTGTACAACGTATTACACCCTCCATCATTAGACCCTCACTCAGGATAAGGAAACACTGTGCACACACAAATGGTAGAAAGCCTAGGAAGAGCAACAAAGGAGGGACCCAGGCTGGAAAAAGGTGTTATATGTACAGAGTAGGCAGAAATAGCAGTAGTAGAAATACCGTATGGAATAACAGAGGTATAACATGAAGTAAATAACAGGTAGATGTTTCATTATTTGAATTGCAAACCAAATTATTTTTTGTTCGAAAGATAGATGGTACAGGAATGCTGTCTTCAGCCGTGCCAAGTGTCAACAGTGTTGGTTTACGCTTAGTTTAATTACTCATGACCTTTTGCTGCATATTGTTGCATCCATTTCATAAACTTGAAAGCATGAAAGCATTAACGCCTCATTGCTACAGCCAAGAAACCATCAAAATGTGCAGTGCAAATGGGCTGAGTGTTTCTGGGTGTGTGGCTTTACAACCGTTAGACCAAGCATTCATCTCCTGAAGCCACATCTACGTTTTTTTGTGTGTTTTTATTGTTTTCTGGGATCTATGTCTCTGTAATCTGTACATCTGCAGTCCTATCTACCTAAATTATTTAATATTTTGTGCCCTGTATATATTATTATAAAATATATTTGCCTTTAATATCATATTCCACTTCCCTTGCATTTGGTGATTTAATGTTTCTATGAATGCAAAAACCATAAATACAACTTTTATGAATACTAATACTAACAATATTAATTCTTACTGTACACCAGTGACTTCAGTGACATGTATGATACATTGGTTTCTTTTAATTGGGTGACATTGCTCTACATTAATTTGCACAACATAATTCAGTAGTTCTACTTTTAATTTCTTGGCACGTTGCTGCAGCTTTATTTTCTGCCTCGCTTTTCTGTCCCACCAAACATTTACTGTATCACTTCTCTCTGAAGTCTTTCCTCTCTTCTTCTCTCCTATAATACTGTACATTCCTGTATACTCCTCTATATACAGTGTACAAAGAACAACAATAGCAACAATTAGTCAATGTAATCGATAAATTGATCGACAGAAAAATAACCACCAACTACTTTGATAATCGAATAATCATTGAAGTCATTTTTCAAGCCAAACAATCTCTCATTCCATCTTCTCATTTGTGAGGATTTGACACTTTTTTGTTTTATGTGTATATAAACTGAATATATTAAATTTTTTGGCTGTAGGGCAGACAAAAAAAGACATTTGAAGACGTCATCTTGGACTCTTGAAAATTGTGATTGCCATTTTTTGGCTGGACCGCAGAGGGCCAGCTCTACTAACGCAAAAGTCTGTCACTGAGTGACTGACTGAGTGATGAAGTTACATGATTGTTCGGCCGAGCCTTGGAGTTTCCTCATTGGCTGTTTGTCTCTTACAAAATGAAAAGGCGGGGAATAGTCCTTTATGTAAATGAGCCCGTCCAGCACGATGACTCCGGCTATTGAAACTTGGACCAAGCTGTCAAACTAGGTGATCTTGGTCTAAAATGAAACGAGATTCAGCAGCGGCATAGCCTATTTCTTGCTTAAAATGTCTTCAGTAGACTTTGTTGAAATGTTGAGACGGAATAACATAAAGTTTACGAGCAGGCCGCCGTGTTGTTTCCTGTTTGAAATGGCAAGCAGAAAACCAGGGACCAATCAGGTGCATTCCAGGATAGGGCGTGTCAGCGCTTGAATGTCCAGTTGACTCAAAGGGTATAGAAGCAAAGAGACGAAACTCCGGTGTTTTTTTGACAACAGCCGCTGCCGCCATATTGGACTGAAAACGCAATATTTTATTGTTCAACACAGGCTTTTTTGGTAGAATATGACTATAGAAGAGAAATCATTTTGTTTCACTTTTTAGGCGGATGTTTTACTGCCATCCGACTTTCAGTCCAAAATGGTGGTAGCGTAGCTCTGCTGCTCGGTGCTGATGCTGCAATTGAATGAATAATTGACTTTCACTTCTTGGCAATATATGGTCTTTGGTTGAGTGGAGCAGCGCGTCCCCTAGTGTCCTCACCGGACCTGGTGGACATGTACCGCAGGATTTAACATTATAGACATGACCAATGACTATTTGTGTAACAATTAAGCCACAAATTCACAGACTGACCATACACGATCCAGCCATAGACTCGGTTTTGATCGAGTCTTGTTTCACAATTTTGAGACTAAATGATTAATAATCTGCAGACTGATCGATAATGAAAATAATCGTTAGCCCTAGTTTCAACCCTAGACATCAGCATACTTGCACATGTCACAGGGATTGAAAACTATTTTCACAGCAGGTACTGTATATTGGCCAAAAGGCAGCTTTTTAGCCCTATTAGCTGTCTCTTGACATCAATACAATTAAATCACTAACAAGTATTAATTTGAGCCTGAGTCAGGTCTCCTAGTCATTGGTAATAAAATAGCCCGGCTGCACCTCAGAACCCCAAATAATCATAATTTATCTGAACATTTTGTGTCTTTGCCCTTTCAAGGGGTATTACTGAGTATTAATCATAAAATAGTCTTTATTCCTGCCTATTTGAATTTAATGTATCATCTAGTTTATCTTTCGACCCGGTGGGGATTTACGATGTATCTAGAGATGAATGTTATTAGGGCTACTCTTAGATTCCTGCATGTGTTGCCTTGACATTCACTATTTAAACCAGGGCAAACAGCACAGACGCAGTGTGATGACGCCATATCTGAGCAGATACATGTTCTCCCACCTTGTCTAGGTATAACACTGAGCCAGAGCCAGCCTCATTACCAAACCCAGGCACTGACTGTGTTCCTGCTTGGCACAGTTTCCACTGAGCAATGTGAGCGAGATTTCCCCAAAGAAATCTAGGTTTAGCAATCCGCACTCTTAAAATAGCTTTGAATCATACATTATTACATAGCAGGCCTGCCTCCTCTGTCAAACTGCACTTGCTGCTGTGATTATTGTCTCCTTGTTTTCTCCCAGCTTCCACATCTGAAAGATTCCCAAACCTCATTAGCATAGCTTTATAGTTGACATGAAGAGACTCACAGATGGCTTTTCTGTCTCTCAAAAGTAAATGCACTTAAAAAGGAAAACAGCCTTTGTAGATTATGCAACACACATGAAGAGATATTGTCATGTTTTGACGTTTGAATGTATAAAAGGACAGTTGCTGGGGAATACGGGAAACATACAGAGCTGCTTTTGGGACATTGAGGGCATGTATTATGTGTGTTTGTGTGTGGAGTGGGCAGATTTCAATCTTCCAGCCTGACTCAGTGTGCTTCCCTTGGGTTCAGTAAAGCATAAAGGATGCTGGGAAGTGTGACACCCCCTACTGAACCTGCCACTGCTTCAGGACGATTGATGTGACAATTTCACACACACACACACGCACACATGCACACACGCACACACGCACACACGTACACACATGCACACACCTCAGTTAGTCAGATGCAACAAACTAGAGCTAACTGTTTTAACTGTTAGCACACACCGTCATAGAATTGCGCCATGAATCACATATGTGATGTTTGTTAGTTTAGAACATCATTTTGCAAGTCAAGAAAGTCACAGTTTGTTGTAGTTTCATTTGGTTTTGTGTGAAACCGCTCAGTGAACTATATCTCTCGTAACGTACAATATACGTCATCCATCAACACTAGCTAGCTCGCTAACTTAGCTCATGGATGTATAAAGAGAACTGGATACAGCGTTGGAGGCGGCCTCCCGTTCATTCCTATGAGAGTCGCTCAGTGGCGCATGAATGTAAAATGACTCGACTGCCGAGTGATAAAGTACCCGGATCATCCGGCAGTCTGCCGCATCCATTGGGCCCGTAGAGCAGACGCAGTAGCATTTCCTTTAACCCCGCCTTCAAGCTCTCGGTCTGGGGCTTATTCACATGAACGGAGGAAGGAAATAACTCTGGATTCAGCTATTAGCACATTTTACAACTTTTAGGATGTAATGATTTGAATAAGGGCTATTCAAGTGTTACTGGTACTGGGGAGTTGATTTACCTCAAAAAAAAATATCCGCGGAGTTAAAGACGTTTCTTTCCCAATGTAAGTCAAAGCTCGGCGCTCTTCCTGGGGGCTTGACTTAGCTGTGACTCCGCACAAATGTAACGTTATCTTACCTGATGTATTTAATCCAGCAACTCCTGTTCTTTTTATCAGCCGGAACGTGAAAGAAGACCCGTTGCTCGTATTAGTACATCCCATCTCATTGGAGCTTCAGAGACAGAGACGTCACTTGCGCGACTTTTGGGTGTGTAGTCTTTCTAATTACGTATTTTCACAGTCTGATACTTCAACAGTTTTACAACAAACTGCGACGTTCTCAACTTGCAAAGTTATGTTTTAAATTCACAGACATCAAAAGTGTGATCATGGCAGAATTCAAACAGAATCAAAAATACATCTCACCGTTGACTACTGTTCATATTTTTTCCGAAATAAGGTCCACCGAAAGGGGCGGGACTTCACCTCTCTATACAGGTCCAAGACACAGATACACACATACATTCGTGCACACACAGATGTCCGTGCAACATGGGGACTGGACTGATAATCACAACCAAGCCTCTTTGTGTCTGTCCGTCTTTTGTTCTGGTCAGGAGTGCTGCTGCTGGTCCTCTGTGTGGCCGTGCAGGCGCTGTCTGCGTGAATAATCCTCAGTTCTGTCAGCTGGCCAGCAGTGATACTGAAACCAAACAAAAACTCACACAAAGCTTAGCAGCGTGCACGCTCTCACGGTCCGTTTCAGGATGTGCAGAAGTGTGCAGGTTGGGCTCGCACATCACACCACTGCAAAGCAAAGAAGAGTAAAACATTCAACCCAGTTGTGTTCTTCAGAGGCAAACATTGACAAATGGGAAACGTGAGCGCCAAGCATACTTTGTTTTCAATTAACAGTTAATTAACAGTTAATTATAGTCAACACTTTGTTGTGCAACTACACTTGCAACTATACGTGCTTAGGCTCCATGCAAATGTATGGAGCCTAAGCACGTTGTTTCCTGGAAACAGGAAATCTAGGGCTGATTGAGTGTGTTTGTGTGTGTGTGTATTCCTTCTTGTGGTGTGAAAGCTGATGAATATGTTCCTCCTGTTTTCCCTGAGGGGTTGTGTGATTGACCGAACCCAGAAGTTATTTCATGTGCCTGCCACCAAACTGCATTAGTGGGCCCGGCCGTTAGCCGCTCAGCCTGTCTGTCTCTCAACAAGATAAGGGGATATTTCCCGGCCCAATATTGCTTGCTCTGTTCTGTGCTGTCACTGAATACAATGACCATCACCACATTCAATGAATATTATTAGCATTTTTCCTCAGGATTCTGTCAATGTGGAAGACAGCTTTGTGGGAGTAGAAGTACATACTGTTTTTGCTGTGGTCTGATATCTGAGCTGCCTCTTGGAGAATAGAGTTGATACTGCGGTGTATTGTCCGGTCTGTAAATGTAATTATGAGGCAGCTGTCGAGCGTCCGTTATTGCCAGTCATTAACAAGAAGTCACCTGACTCAGCAGTTTCAAGCTGCTGGCGTTGTTCTGGTTTGAAAGGACCTGACAGAGGTTAAGAGAGTGAAATAACTGCTGTTGATTAAAAGTTGACAAAGAATGAGGATTAGAGGCCCTGAGGAGGGAGCTGTTCCTGGAGAGGGGTCAATAAGAAACAGGATTGTGAAAGACCTCTAACTGAGGGATCAGGTGGACCATTGTGTCAGCCAGGGAGCAATTCTCACCTTCATCTTTCCAGACTTTGAGTGACAATTCAGAATGAAGGACAGTTCAGTGTAGCAGGCGAGAATGGCTTTGTGTTATTGTCCATTCTCCTTCTGCTCTCACTGGTTTTACTCATTCAAGGGTTGGAACTAATGTTAAGAGGGAGCCACAAAATCCTTTTCATATGTTGAAGACAAACCTGGATAACATGCAGAAGTGCCAAAATAATATTCTGGAGTATTATAATAGTTTTACAATTAGCCCTGAGGGTGACTATGAAGTTTATTTATACATAGATATGATAGAAAAATCACCATTGGCTGGATTTGATTTGATTTTGATGCTGATTGATCCAAAGGATTTACTACATTTACAAGAAGGGTTGGGTTAAAATTTACTGGTAGTCTACTAGCTGACATTAGGGCTGTGTAATGGCAAGAATCTGGCGATACTGGCGATTTCTTTTACAACTAATTTTAAGAAAAGTCATAGTATAAAGACACACCACCATAAAATCTGGGTAAAAAAAAGTCACTATGTGAAATTGCTACTATGGGGATTAACATCATCACACATGAATACAATTGGACTCATTGGATCCACAAGAAGCCTCCATGATCCTAACCTTATGAGCTGCACATTGATTTGTATTGTGGCTCTTTGGAAGTGCAGTAAGTAAAGCCTCCTACACCTGAGTGTAGTCAACCTACAATGTTCACTGATTAGTCACAAATTCGTTTTAGATGATAGAAAAAGACTTTACACAAAAATCACTTTTCCTAATTAAAACTTGGATCATAACTTAATTTATGCTGATTAGTTAAATTACCAATGACAAAGTTTTATTTAAATACTTTTTTTTTATTTTCAGATCATTTTTCAACCTCTCTTCTCATTTCCTGAGATTTATAGACTCTTTGTCCCGTTTCTGTCAGGATCCATGCAAAAATTGACTAATCTCCTTTCAAACAAAAATAAAAAGCTTATCTTTTTTTTGTCCTGCGTGCTTTCACTCCATATTGTATCAGCAGACAGAACAAACTAACATAGTTTTTAATTAGCAGTATCTCCATCATCTTTATTATCTCCATCCTTTTTTATTTGGCTATTAGATTAATACCCATTTATTTTGTCGTCAGATTTCTGCCTGGTTGGGGGAGAGCGGTGTGGGAGGATTTCTCATTAAATCCAGAACAAAACAGTTTTCCCCGCTGGTAGCGTGTCTGCAGTGGTGGCAGTCCCAACAATGAATGGGTGATGTCAAGGCTGCTTTTACTGTTTACCCCCAAGTTCATGATTTTATTTTATTTAACTTAATGTTTTTTTATCTGTGTTGCTCTCTCTCACATTCCCTCTCATCAGTAACCAAACCCAGTTGACAGCTTCAATTAAACCCTGTGAAATTGCCCCAGTATCTGTCTCCCTCTGGGGCCATTTAGCTGTGTTTAGCTCTCTGCAAGCTGGGCTTGTTGCCAGGCAAACTTTAGAGAGTGTTTCATGTTCCTTCTTAAAATGTAGGCCAACCGAGCCCTCATGTGCCACCTGGCCCGCCTCACAACTCAGTGTTCACACTGTGAGTTAACCTGGGTGATAGTTTGCTCCGGTGCATTTAGTGATCATATGCAACAGGTTTTAAAAAGGCATAATGTGTATTCTTCTCCTGCTGTGGTAAATATTAGAATTACTTTCTTTACTTTGTGTTAGGGGTGTCATGATTTCGATGCTAAATCATACATCGATGTGAGCTTCAGATTTTGACCATCACAATCAAAAGCAGGATTGATGATCCTCCAATATTTCTTTTTCCCTCTGCCCCCGCCGACTTGCGTACATCCTAAGACGACACAGAGCGTCTTACCGGTAGCCTGCAGCTAAAGACGACACAGCATATCTTACCGGTAGCCTGCAGCTGCACTTCAAGACACCATGGCCACTGCCGAAGTCGTAATTCAGAGGTGATACATTCATCCTGAGGGGAACATGAATGTCTTTCAACGCATTCAATCCATTAGTCCTTGAAATATTTCACTCAAAACCACAAATGTGAACCTCACGGTGGCAGAGGATCACCAAAGTCATTAGGCTCTCATTTGTCCTCTGGGTACCATAAATGTCTGTAAAAGGCAATCGACCCAACAGCTATGAAGATATTTCAGTCTGAACCAAAGAACCTGGCTGAAAACAAACATCAGAAAAGCAGAAGAAACAATTTGGGTATAAATGTATTTCTTTACTACTAGGCTTCACGTGGTAGTCTGTATTACCGGTGTTACACGGTGGTCGGGCACACACCGATTACATTACGTACCCACCGCCCCCGCTGTCACAGAAATAAAACCCGTTTAGTTAATTTTTGCATATCAGCGCCATGTTATCAATACATAGTCGGACGACGGACACTACAAACTGAAAGTGAAAGTGTGCTGCTCCGTACAGAGTCTCAGCAGGAGTCAGATTTCACACACGGGACAAAAGAAAGATGACAAACAAGACCATGGCGGAGAATTTGGTGTCGAAACGAAAAGCAAAAGTGCCTATTTGGCGATATATCAGATTTAAACCCAATGCTATAAGAGAACCATGACGTTAATGAGGTTATCGCCGGGTGGAAACCTGCAGCCCCGCAGCGAAAGCTCTACCAGAGAGGCACAGCCACCCGACGTTAAAGGTCAAAGTAAGCGCGCTATAAATGTTGACCATCATCTTTTCTTGTAAAATGTCCGGTGTAATCGGTAACACCAGTGTTGTCACAAGTTTATTTACTGGTGGGAAAATGTCCTCATCTCTATTTACTACCTTAATGTCCATAATATTATGTTTAGTTTTATCCAGATCCAGATTTGATAGTGCCTTTTCCTTTTTCTGGGGAATGTCTCCCCTTTAGTCTCATCTTGGATACTATTTTACACCACTGTGAATCTGATTGGATCCGTGTTGCTTGTGTTCCTAAAGCTAAACAATGTGGTCGTATGATGCTGGGCCACACAATAACACACAAACATCCATCTGGTCTATTCATTTGTTGGGTTAGGGGGCAAATTTACTCAACACAGCTCACACCAAAAGTGTTGCTATTTCTTATACTGCTACAAACGGCTATATTAGTTTGAATAGTGTGCGTGTGTTTGTTCTGTAAACGGGGTTATTTTGACGATTGGCTGACACAGTCCTCCTCTGAGAGACTGCACTGGAAAACAAAGGGTTGCCATGGTAACAGTCAAGGGTGAAGGAGGAGGGTGTGTCTGTGGCGTTGTGCTTGAAGTGGCGAGATGGACATTGGCAGGCAGAATGGCGGGGGAGCGAGCGATGCGTTCTGTGGTCCTTTGCCATTCCTGCTGCTCACCAAGTCTCTGCTGTCCTTCTCTTCCCGTCTCCCGCTTCGCTCTCTTGTTGTCGTCCTGAAGCGAGTGGGAGGCTGTAAGGAGAACAAACGCTGAATCTCAATGAGACAGCTGAGAGGAAACTCATTTTCTCGCTCTGTCTCTTCCTGATAGTGCCTTTTTTTCTTTATGTACAAGCACGGTCGGGTTATTACACGATTTATCAACGTATGTTTAACGGCGTGGAAGCGCTGTAAGGGTAGTTTAATGCTATACAGTTAAATGTTTACAAGATCATGTGATCAGAGCTGACCCTAATAAAGAAGACAGATGGCAGCTTCATGAAGGGCAGCACGGATTATTTCATGGATCACAAACTTTTAAGTCTGACACACTTAATATCTCAGAAATTCAGATTTCTGCCCATAATCTCCCCGTAAAGTTACTCTTCAGTCTGTCAAAACTTAAATCAGCTGGTCTTTGGAAAAATGCTACATTAGGAAGTGGGTATGTTGCATTTATGCTGCCTCTAAAGCTGGACATACACTGTACGATTTTTGAGCTTTCTCGGGCGTCGTTTGCCGTACAGTGGGGACCGAGGACCGATTAACTCTTCCTGACCGTCCGTCAGACAGTCGGATGAATTTCTGATATGTCCGAAATTTTGTCCGGCCGTCCACAGGCTTTTTTTTCTCTCTGCAAAATGGACAAGCCCTACTGTCCACGTCTTCCCAGCCACCTGCGAGTGCATATATACGCCGGCGTCTCTTTTTTTTTTAGATGTTTCAGCAGACAGGATGGCACAGATGATCAAGGCAGCACGTTTCTGCCTTGTTAGCATTGTGACCCGTACAGACCTTCTAGCAAACACACTTAAGCTGCCTCAGAGTCAAACTAATCTTTATTGACAACTGTCAGCAGCCAGAACAGTCTGCAAGTGTTTTTTTTCTTTTTCGTTGTACATGGACAGTGTGAGCATATAAATCGTGAGCTTTGGTTTTACATCGCAAACAATCTACTCGTACAGTAGGAGTAGGAATGGCCACAGTGGTCAATAGTTGACCCCCAGTTAAAAGGGCAGAGGCTTGCTTCTTTTCCAGTTTGACTTTATCTATCGAAGGAATGCTTGATCCATCAACCATAGATTACATTTCCCCCTCCCAGGATGAATACAGTAAATCAAACTAAACTGAATGTATTGCTTTGAAAAGAGGCTCGATGCCATGTCAGTTACTCCTTTGTGGTCCCGATCATTGGGCCCAAAGGCTGATTCAGATTTGCTGTCATATCTCCAACCGTTGATATAAACAGAAATCAGTTTGAGTCACAGGAAATAATCCTTTTTTCCACTGTACACAATATGGCCATTAAGAGATAAATTCAACTCAGTCAGACATCAAACCATCAGCCATTGTATTCCAGGGAACAGTCAAATCAATTTGCAAGAACTGCTTAATGAAAATGACTTTTTGAGGCTATGCAGATTTGTCAATTTCACACAACAGGGAGGTTTTGCTGACACTGTAAACGTAGTGTCAATTGCAATCAAAATTTAAAGAAAACTAGTGAATTTGTGATAACAGTTCATTTCAGATGTCTGTCCTTGTGATTTGATTATTTTAAGTAATATAAGAGGTACTTACATGCTCAAAACATCATCATTTTGCTATAGTTGTAAGGGGCTGAAGCCTATCCCAGCATGCCTTGGGTTAGAAGCAGAACAGTGGTGATTTCAGTACAGCCACAACTGATGTTAACACTTGTCTTTGAAGACCCTGTTTAGTGTCTTACACCATTCAATGCTAATAAGACATCTTCCATGAATTTATATCAGCCCTAAAGGATGGGTACATTTATTCTGCACCTACTAAATGCAGTTTAGATCAGAACATCCTCCATTACATCCCATTACATGTATTTATGCAGGCCCTTCTGTGCGTTATCAGTCTTTTTTAATACAAGTTTTAAGCAATGAAATCTACGTTCTATATTTTTCTCTGCAAGTCTTTTGTGTCTGTTTGTGCAAAAGAGAGAAAGCACCAAGCAGAAAGCACACATCAATGAAACAGCAATTTACTCTGCTGAGTCGCAGCAGGTAGCCAGGTCTCCATCTTTTAAAAGAAAAAAAAAATATAGAGAAGATTATTCCTCTCCATTCTCACTTTCGCTCCGGAAACTCTGTGAACTCCTCCATATTCCATCCCCGTTTGTCTGCTTTTAACTTTATATTCATCAGACAGCTCTCATTTTTTCTTTTCATTGTGAAAAATGAGCCGCAAGCAGAAGTAAGACTGAACGCCAAAGTCATCATTTAGACCACAATATGTGCACATACAATGGATTTAATGTTAAGTTACCAGATAGTTTTGGTAATCACAGTAGAATTGTATTGTCAGTCTAGAGTTTTGCATGTAGTTTGTGCTTGATTTATGCTTATTATACAAACCTATTAGGTTTTAAACAAAAGAAAAAATGTATTATCTCGAAATAGTAACTTGAATCTTTACGACTCGTTAACAAATGTTGCTTTTCTTTTGTTATGATCCTCTTGGACACTTCTCAAAAGTAGTTAAAGTCTGGTTACTTTGGTAAAGAAATTACAGTTTCTTTGGGTTTTTTTGATAACCAGAAAACCATTTGTGATCAAGCATGCAAAATAATGGTTTCAGTATTGCCTGATTGTGTAAAAGTAGCAGAATCAGTTTTCCTTCAGTCAGTTAAAACAGCTGCAATATACGGAAAGTATTATAATACTGAAATTAGCTATGTAGACTTCAACTTTGCAGTGGTTCAACTAATAATAACAGTGTTCTTTAAGTCTACTGCTGTAAAATAATAGGAAACTAGATACTACAATAACAAAAATGTTGTTTTCAGGAAAGACGTGTTTAACCAAACTAGACTTATTTTAGACAACTTTTGTTAAACTGTCTTTTATAAATGTCAAGAAGTGGATATCAAATTATCGGTTATCTGGCTAGAGAAAAAAAGATGAAAAAGAAAGTTGAAAAGATTCAAAAAGACTCCAGAAGAGAGACATCATGAACGTTTTATAGTTCAGTCATGATTCAGTCATATTTTGCAGAGAATTTTACACAGAAAGATCGATAGCATCAACTGCAGGGTGAACAACTCTTTCAAAAAGGTCAACTACAGATTGAGACACTCATGGGTCAGTAACTTTGAAAAGCCAGCGATCCAGCTAATGCTAACACAGAAAAGTGTTTACCACTGTGGTAACATGATATGCAGTCGCCTCGTTCTTGTAGGATGCATCAGTATTGAAAAGAACTTGGAACCAGAGAGAACATGATGCTCCAATAAGCCGCTGCCTCCACTCCCACGAAAGATGTCACAGAGAGGAAATTAAACCCATCGGTTAATAAACTCGTGACAATTTTACAAGAAAAGATCCACATGTCGGTGTGGAAGTTCTTCAGTGTGAATGAAGGAGACAAAAAGCTGTAATTTGACACAACTGTAAGTCCAAAGTAAAACGTGGAGGAACAACCTCAAAACATTTGGAACAACTAACTTAATCCGACTCTTATTATATTGTCATTTATTCCCATGATGCTGCTCAAAGTAATCACAGTGACCGGCTCGTCTGCCGACAGCATGGAGCTACACACTACACAGCTCTCTTATTGTGCTTATGGTGCGTTCAAGCTCTATTCAGTAAAATGAGTATTGGGAGATGGGGAGATTATAATGGTACGTGTCCACAGGAGCGTTTTTTATCACGAGGGGACGCGACGCTTCCCAGCATTAGACACTTGGTGGGCTGTCCCTAGAAACAAGGCACTCGGCTCCTGATTGGACGAACGCTTTCCCGCTGTTGGCTGCTGCTCCCAGCTTTCAAACCGGAACCAG
>CAKALG010012711.1:0-18191 GCA_916700815.1 Helicolenus hilgendorfi
TAGACCCCCGCAGCAGAACCCCACAACAAAAGCTCTACCGGAAAGACCAGACACACCGCCACCCGACGGTAAAGATCAGAGTCAGCGCTCTGCACATATTGACCGTAATCTTTCTTGTAAAATGTCCGGTGTAATCGGTAACAGCGGTGTTGTCACAAGTTTATTAACCGGCGGGAAAATTTTCCTCACTGTCTCATCCCTACCAATGACCATTACAGGCATTGACTTGGTACCGAAGTATCGGTTCTCGTGACATCCCTAGTTGAGTTTGAGAAAGTAAGATGACATCCATGTTTTTATTTAATGGGGGAGGGGGAGGTGAGTGGATGACTTGGTGCTAGAAAATAGATAGAAAATGAACAGTGCTGTTGGTCCAGAATCACTGCTTAGCATCACTGTGTGCAGCACTCACTGTCAACCATCATGTGGTTGAAGACTGAGGCAGCATTTTTCTCTTCTTTGACTGTTGGTTTATATCGGGGCTTACAAACACCATCTGCCCACAGCCCAGCCAACACACCCTGTATATATGAATAGTCAATGTCAATTAACTTGTTTCTCAAGTGTTCTCACTAGCGATGCGATGCTCGGAAATCACACTACCTCTCCCAGGAAGCGAGCGTGTGTCTGTGTATGTGTGTGTGTGTGTACATCTGCGTACAGTATGCATGTGGGTAGAGGGGGTCTTAATTAAAGCTGCTTAATATGCATATGGATATGCTTTTTTAGGGGTGAAAACAAATTTGTGGGGAACATATGGTGCCCCAGACATGACACACACCCACGTAATACACAGACACTTGCAGACACACACAAACACTTTCAGTCTTCAAAGTGAGATACGCACACACACACACACACACACACACATACTGGCACGCCTGGGCTCCTGCAGAAACCGGAGTGATGGATTCTGGCTGATTGTGTGCAAGTGTTGGAATATCATTAATCCTTTCTCTTTGCCATTTGGGAAGGTGTGTGTACATGCGCGCTTGAGTGTGTGTGTGTGTGTGTGTGTGTGTGTTTGTGTGCATGCGTGCCTGAGTGTGTGTGTGTGTGTGTGTGTGTGTTTGTGTGTGTGTGTGTGTGTTTGTGGGAGATTATTTCAGGCAGATGGAGGGAGCCGTGGCCCCTTCTGCAGGGTCAACGGGGAGAAGTTAACCAGCACAGATTGTTGCCTCCCCTCCTCTCCTCTCCTTCTCCTATTTTCTCTGCTCCCTTCATCCCTCCAAATCAGCCTCAACGCCCACCTCCACCCTATCCTTCACACCCTTTCCTTCTCTATTAACTGCTTTATCTTGTATGTCTTGTTTAACAAAGACAAAGGGAGAATAAGAGGAAAGGGAAGTTAGTAAGGCTCTCAATGTTAACGTGATAATAACGCATTAACGCAAATTTGTTTTTAATGCCACTAATTTCTTTAACGCATTAATGCAACTTGCGATTTTTATGTTGTAGCGGGCTCAGTTTTAAAGCTAGAGTGAAGATACTGGTAACATATGAAACTAGCAAACCTAAGGAATCCATTGGTGCCAACAATGTCATACTAGCGTTTCGCCGAGGAGGCTAAATAGCGCTCCAAATCTGCGCTAAATTTTGGGGAGGAATAAATGGCATTGCCATTTTCAAAGGGGTCCCTTGACCTCTGACCTCAAGATATGTGAATGAAAATGGGTTCTATGGGTACCCACGAGTCTCCCCTTTACAGACATGCCCACTTTATGATAATCACATGCAGTTTGGGGCAAGTCATAGTCAAGTCAGCACACTGACACACTGACAGCTGTTGTTGCCTGTTGGGCTGCAGTTTGCCATGTTATGATTTGAGCATATTTTTTATGCTAAATGCAGTACCTGTGAGGGTTTCTGGACAATATTTGTCATTGCGTTGTGTTGTTAATTGATTTACAATAATAAATATATACATACATATGCATAAAGCAGCATATTTGCCCACTCCCATGTTGATAAGAGTATTAAATACTTAAAAACAATTCTGCCTTTGAGGTTCATTTTGAACAGATAGAAAAGTGCGATTAAAATGTGATTAGTCGCGATAAACTATGGACAATCATGAGATTAATCGCGATTAAATATTATAATCGATTGACGGCCCTAGAAGTTAATAGTTACCGGGTAGTTTGAAAAATGTAAAAACTAAAGTATTTGCAAGTAGTCTGACAGCACACAGAGAAAATTCCTGCAGATGTAATTTGGTTCAAGCATTGACCTGTGAAACTAAGTAGTTTTAAGAAGGTTATTCACTGGTCCTTGAGCATTTCTTTTATACAGACCAGATCTTTAGAAAGAGAGCAAACTATTAGAATTTCAGGTAATTAGTATTTCCCACTTGTTGAATTTGATGAAAGCTTTTGCATTGAATTCAACAACAGGAAACACAGGATTGCCAGCAGTTTTAGAACAGCCACATTTATCTGTAAGAAAATATGGAAATGGTAAGTAGAGTCTGATCCTCTATATTTATTGACAATACATCAAGAAATAGTTAATCAAGGTTTATAAAAAGAGCCCTCTGAGTAGAGATATGAGATGAGAGCAGAATAAGAAGTGCTCAATGCTGAGAAACATGCAGGCTTGTGAAGATGTACTTTCTTAAATTATATTGTGAATATTTGCGGAGCTTACAGGGGAATACGATGGCCAAATGCCTGAGGCTAAATGGTTGGAATCCATACAATAACGGTCTTAAAACATCCACAGGCCTTATCGCTCCAGTCCATATGTCTTAGCATGTGTGCGTATATGCGTGTGTTTACACCACTCCACCTACATGTTCCAACCTGAGACGTCCAGAGAAGGAGGAAGCCATGCAGAGGATTAGGAATCGGTATTCCCAAATCCCAGACACGGAGTTCTTCCACCAATCACGCAGCAGGCAGCGCTGGCCTCCTGGTGAGCCGTGCTGGGGAATCCTGGAACAATACTAGTCAAGGCGACGCCTGAAGGGAAAGGGATCTTGGAGCGGAGTTTTCTCTGATCCTCACCCCAAAAAGATTGCTTGCAAAACGTCCAGAGTGAAAAAAAAAAAAGAAGAAATCTGGGGATGGGTTGTGTTTACAAAGGATTGCGTTTCAGAAACCAGTGTTTACAGTCGAGCCTTCCCGCTGTCACGTCGATTTAACTTCCGTGCCCACACACGCGGAAAATCATCCATCCGCCCACAAAGGTGAATATATATATACTCGAGCACAGAGAAACACGCCACAATTATCACCGTTGCCAACAAGAACAACTCCAACTCTTCTCCTCTTCCTTCTTTCTCTCTCCTTTTTCCTTTCCTTCTACGCCCCCCACTTATTTCATATTGTTTCTCCTGCTGTAGGAAAGGACTGAAAACTGCGGTAGGAGGTTTTCTCCCCCTGGACTGCTAGTGATCACAAATGGAGTGGAGCGTTAGAGGAGTGATGGGCAGGGTGGATGAGCCACAGAGACTAATGCTATTACAATAACAACATACTTCCCCAGTCAGTCGATACTCGCCAATACCTAGTAAAGAGAAAAAAAACCTGGAAACTACTGGGCCAGAGGTGATACAGTAATGAGGTCACAACCTCATACATATTGTCCATAGTTAGTCTGGCAGTTGCTTTTTACAAATTGAAATTTTCTTACAATTCACTTCCCGTGTATACGTGACCCTGTGTGTACTGGTTTGCCCTGCAGCTTATTTGCGGCTCCGGGGGGTTAAGATGAAGTTTGACAGCATCTCTTTTTGTTTTTTTTTGGCCGTGAGAAGGTATAAGCCTAAGCCTGCCTGGTGTTTTATGAGAATTATTGATCGTGAGGTGCGCATTGATAAGCTGAGGCGAGGCAGCGTTGTGAATGAAGCAGGATATAGTGGTGACCCAGGGGGAATCACAACACACTCCAGCCTGATCTCTTGCAAAGCCGCTTGGAACCCGATGCTGTCCGCCCTGATAAATGTACTCTCTCCCTCTCTCTCGCTGCTCGTCTGCCTCTCTCCGACTCCTCTGCTCTCTCTCTCACTCTGTTTTCTGGGCCTGATGAATGCAGAGCGAATCAATAAATCTATTCCCCTGCTGGATACCTGATAAAATTTACAAGGACAAGCTTAATAAATTACTAATGGGGTGGCCAATTAGTTTGTGTGCTTGCCTGTGCAGGAGTGTGTGTGTTTGTGTGTTTGTCAGCGCCTGTGTTTGAGTTTGAATTCCTGCCTGGTCATTTGTATGCGTGTGTGTGTGTGTGTGTGTGTGTGTGTGTGTGTGTGTGTGTGTGTGTGTGTGTGTGTGTGTGTGTGTGTGTGTGTGTGTGTGTGTGTGTGTGTCCTCGGCCCTTTGCTAACTCCTTAGTTTCCTCATGAAAACACAACGAGGTTGGCAGTGAACCCGTAGCGGCCACCTTCACACAGACAACCTCTCTCTCGCACGTCCACACTGTAACCTTAGTCACTGTACACATTGCATTGTGGTTTATCAATCTTTCTTGAGAATTTCACAAGTTTATTTCACTTATGTTGAATTAATTAATTAATGGTGGTAAATACGGGATTGGGAGCATTTTTATTGCCTCTCAACTAGGGGTGGAACGGTTCACAAAATTCACGGTTCGGTTCATATCACGGTTTTGGGGGCTGGAGCCGATCCCAGCTGACATCACAGCAGAAATACACTAACCACTGACTTCGCAGCACTACGATTCAGAAACTGAATGGCCATAAGTGGCCTCAGGCGTGAAACGCATAGATATAAGTAGTGGACATAGCCACTGTGACGTCACCCATTGGTTTGTGGACTGCGGTTTTGAAGCCTCAAATTTGGCATTTTGGCTGTTGCCATCTTGTTTTTTTCAACTAGAAGTGACATGAGTAGGTGGAGCTAAGTACAACCGAATGCTGAATATGACATTTTTAGGTGACCAAAAAGGTTATATTTGAACCGATTACACGCTGTGAAAGGGTTAAAGTTGCAAGACAAAAACATGGGCAACTCCCAGACCAGACAACGCCGTGGTAGCGGCCTGTCAATTACCAGATAGCCACGCCCTAAAGCATACCCTGTTTTATGGTCTATTTGACTCTAAATTAGACCATAATTTACTAAATGAACATCATGCTGTATTGAAGAAGACTTGAAACTACCGATTGAGACCATAAACTCATGTTTACAATGTTTACTGAGGTAATAAATCCAGTGAGAAGTAGGCTCATTTTCTACACATTTTCTATACAGTCAGACTTCCTTTTTGCAACCAGAGGAGTCACCCCCTGCTGGCTGTTAGAAAGAATGTAATGCTTCACTTTTCAGACCCTGGAGTTGCCCCCTGGGTCTACAAACCTGGCTAGTTTTGTTTTTTTTTACAAAGAAGAATGAATGCAAGTTTAAGGCACTTTAGCATTGGCTTCACTTCTAAGACCCGGAGGTTGCCAGCTATTGGCAAACAAAACTCACGGACCGGAGAAAGTGGAGCTAAGCTTCACGTCGGGCCGAAAATGCCTCTTAGCTGTGATATTATCACAACATACCATGGCCTGTCGTGAGCTATTGCTTAAAACAGGGGTTTTCAAAGTCTGAGACGGGGGGCCTCCCCTCAGACAAAACACAGAAAAAGGCACCGCCTCACCCCTCGTTAGTTTACTTGCTTAGTTTCGCTCAATTCTATGGGGTGTCTATGGGGTCATGATTATGTTATTTGGTCCTATAAACACTCAACAACTGAGCCAAGATAGCTTAATATTGCTATTTTTTACATAACTTCAGACTACACAAAATACATAAAAAAAGGTTTGTCCTAAGGCATTTATTAAATCTTGACCCTAGGAAAGTGGAAAAAAACAGTAAAATTCCCAAAACTAGGGCATCTCTTTAACCAAATCACACACATTTAGGCTATTCTATGTGTTCTTTTGATAACTAATGAAATAACTAATGCAGAATTTTTTCACTTCCATTCACTGAGCCTCCCCTGAAACACTTTGGAGCCACCCTGGGGAGGTCCCACCTCACACTTTGAAAACATCTGGCTTAAATAATTAATGCTGTACACCTGCACATGGCCTCTCCCATCCTCACAACAGATGTAAATTAACACCATTGTCCAGAGAAATGCAAGATATTTGGATTTTATGAAGGAGAGAGAGAGAGAGAAAGAGAGAGACACCAGTTCCGTGTCTCTCCTCCATTACCCAGCGTAACATCAATGAATCTTTACAACGTTGCTATCTTCAAAAGGCACCCCAGCTTTCCTCCCTCAGACAAGACTGTAATTATTCTACATTTGCATGATAAGTGTGTCTGCCTGTGTATGCATTTATGTATGTATGTATGAGTGCTTAAACGCACATTAGCCGCAGTCGGGCACGAGTTCTCGTCTTTTATCTCGCCGTAAAATACGGGAAGAGGCCTTTTTAATGTGGAGTCTGGATCGCTGTCTCTTTGCTCTTCATCTGAGTGTTCATCATTAGCCACTGTCAGCCGGAGAGCTTTGAAGTGGAGTCAGGGGCTCTCTCGCGATGTGGAATAGTTATGACACTTGGGCTCTGTGTTTTTTGTGTGTTTGCGTGTGCGTCCGCTCGCATATCTGTTTTTCTCCGTCATTTTTTTTTTTTTTTAAACTTATATGTGAAATCTAGGAAGTGTGTTGCATTGAAAAGAGGCTCTTCATCATTTACCATACATGTACATTAGCAGTGATGCTGCATGCAATTACGCGAGAGGAGTTGTTTTTGTAAAAAAAAAAAAAAGCAAGCAAAAATGTTCTAATAACTCCCCCATGCTTCACTGAGTCTGGTGATGGGAAGATGCAAAGATAGTAATGGGAGAAAGCAGGAAAAACACAAATGGGGTAAACGAGTGTGGTGAATGGGCGCATGATGCCTCGCCTTGTGAGATGTCCTGTATACGTACAGTATCTATATGCAGAGCTTCACGCACAGATGAACATATACGGAGTCAAGCAGACAGAGAAACGTTTTTAGATGTGCACGATCTCCCAAGGCCTCATTAGTTCCTGAATAAGTGTGTGTGCACTGAGGCATAACCGCATACATAGTGTATGGGCACACAGAGGCCCATACAGGCAACACTTGATTGGCCTGAAAGCTCGTGTCAGTGGGCAGTCGTGGGGCACCGTCTAGCACTGCCTCGTTTAGCTTATTAATTATGCATTATGTTTATTCAGTCTAGGTCTACATCGTGTACCGCTGCTTTTTTGTCCCATCGGCTTTCTTAAATATAGACACAGTGTCGTCGACACACACCGTCAGATGTTCTCTGCTGATGTGGAAAGGCAAAGAGCAGAACATTTTTGGCCAGATACCCATCTTCGGCGCGATGTTGAGGGCATCTGGTGCACCTATAAAAAGTTTGATGCGAGTGTGGTCCTGTTCCTGAGCTTTTTATTGCTGCTGGTTCCCGGTCAGGTCTCCTCCTGCTTTCCGAAAAGAGGTGATTAATCTTGTGGTCGGGAGAAGCAGTTAAAGAAATGATGCAGTGTTATTGATGTGTGAAAACCTGGCAACCCCATGTAATCCTCGCTGAACATGGTGTATAATTTGAGCACATTATCGACGATTGAAGGCTATTTATTGCGAATTAATGATGAAAAAGACGTTCAGACATTTAGCCTCACTTAGTTTAAAAATATTAATAGAATGAAAAAGATCTGCAATTGATCTTAAGGTGCTGTGATTCAACTTGTTTCCAATGCAATTTTTATTTTATTTTTAGGGAGACAAATGCACGGCTGGATCCCACTACAATCAGCCAAGCACGTTTTGGTCAGAGACAATCTTGAAACCAATTGGAATTCATCTCAACTCTCAACACTGATAGACTTGTTTACTGTGTTTATAATTACAAGACTTTCTTTATTAGCTACACTGTACCTGGCCCACATAATCGGTTTCCAGTTTAGTGTCTTTCTCGCTAGATTTGGCGACTTTTAAAACCCTTTAGCAACTTTTTTTCTTCAAAAAAGCACCTAGTGACAAATCTAGCAACTTTTTTGGCAGACCTCAACTCCTCTCCCCTTTCCCACTGTCACAACAAACCCACTAACTACCACTAATATCTTCGTCTTTAGTGGGAAACTAACGCTAAACTCTGCCCCTTTTCCAATACCTTCTTTGTCATCTCAGCCACAAATTCCGTCCGTTTCCTTCCAAGCAGCGCTCAAATATCGTTTTAGATTAGTCGGCACAGAGTTTGAAGAATGGTGGTGTTTTTTTTTCATAAACATGATAATTTCCTATCCTTAAGGGTTTTGGTTGCAATAACCGTGAAAACCTGTAGTTATTGAACTAGGGCTGTCAAAGTTAACACGATAATGCAGATTTGTTTTAACGCCACTAATTTCTTTAACGCATTACGCAACTTACGATTTTTAGGTTGTAGCGGGTTCAGTTTAAAAGCTAGAGTGAAGTGAATCATATCAAACTAGAAAAACCTAAGGAATCCATTGGTACCAACCATGTCATACTAGCTTGTCGGGAAGGAGGTTAAATAACGCTCCAAACCTACGCTAAATTTTGGTGAGGTAAAACTTGCATGGCCATATTCAAAGGGGTCCCTTGACCTCTGACCTCAAGATATGTGAATGTAAATGGGTTCTATGGGTACCCACGAGTCTCCTCTTTACAGACATGCCCACTTTATGATAATCACATGCAATTTGGGGCAAGTCATAGTCAAGTCAGCACACTGACACACTGACAGCTGTTGTTGCCAGTTGGGCTTGAGTTTATGATTTGAGCACATTTTTTATACAAAATGCAGCACCTGTGAGGGTTTTTGGACAATATTTGCCATTGTTTTGTGTTGTTAATTGATTTCCAATAATAAATAAATACATGCATTTGTATAAAGCAAGCATATTTACCCATTCCCATGTTGATAGGAGCATTAAATACTTGACAATTCTCTCTTTAAGGTACATTTTGCGCAGATACAAAATATGTGATTAATTGGATGGACAACCTTGTGATTAATCACGATTGAACATACATTGCACATATTGCAGGGTATCGCAGAATCATTCAACATCAGTTCTTATCCGCCGATGGGGTTGAAATTTCCCAGAATTAAACCAATAGCATTTTTTCATTGAACCCTGCCTGGTAAATTCACACTCTAACCGTCAAGTTTCTAACCCAGGCTTCCTGATATAAATGTGTATAGTCTCCAAGCTCAAGCTGAGATAACCCCTGATGATATTATCAGGTATTTTTTTCTCAGACTTGACAAAGCTCCTCAAGAGCCATAGAAGACGTTATGCCACTGTTTTTCACAGGCGAGTAAACTGAGATGTATGTGTAAAATCAGCTGATTGACCCTTTAAAGTGTATAAAGCATTCACTGTACAGGCTTCTATAGGTAATTAGAAGCCAGCGTTACATAAGTCAAACACGTCAGCTCAGTTGTCAGCAGTTAGCATTAGAAATGATGTGAGAGTGAGCGCAGGTGAAAGCATTGAGGGCAAGACATTAGATCAGATCAATAGTAAAGATCCTTACAGTCTAAATGAGACTGCCCCGCCCACCACCACCACCACCCCATAACGACTGACAGCCTTAATAACTGTCCTAATAACAGGAGAGCAGATTAATAAAGCATACCGTAAATGATTACCTTCATCATTAATCCATCCCATGGCTATTTAAAGCTGCACGTATTAACTATTTGGACAGGAGGTTTCATGTGTTAATGGCCAGATTGAACACACTGAGCGGGTTGGAGGTACATTAGAGAACCATATGATTTGATTAATACCATTCACAGGAATAGAAACAAATTACGCAGGCACATCAACGCTGTTCACCTGAAGAAAAAGAAAAAAAAAAAAAACCCAGAGAGTTGAGCTGAGAAATGAAATATTTGCACTGGAACGTGTGTAATCCCCTCGCTGCGGATTTGAGATGAAGCCCGGCCTCTCATTAGCTGTATTTGGACCAGATTGCATCGGGTCCACTGGTTCATTTGGGAAATCCATCTATATATTGCGTACACTCTCCCCATGGCTGTGCTCGAGGCTCAGCCTGTTAGAGTGTGGATGATGACAGAGCTGATTCAGACTTAATAAATAATAGAGTGTTACTGGAGGTATCACCTGATGAATATTGCATTCCCATTCCTGTCGCCTGCCTGCCCGTCTGTCTGTCTGTCTGTCTGTTTGTCTAAGAGAGTACCTGGCCTAATGCCAGCCTTTTTTTTTTTGGTATCCAGTGGAAATATCCAGTTGGGCTACATGTCGACAGCTGGCGGGGTTGGAGGCACTCTGCATTCGAAAACACCCACAGTGTCAGGCAAGCAAATGCGAGACAATTACTTCTCGTCTGCGGCACTGAAACTTGTTCCAAAAAAATGTAACGTCCCGCCCATCTGACACGCACCGCGGGTGGATTCTGTGCCAGCTGGAGTGCAGAGAGTTGAAGAGGGGTGGTGAGGGGGTGGGGGGACAGTTTCGAAGACGGAGAATAAATTATCACCTTCAACAGATTATTACCGGGGAAGGTGTTTGGGAGTGTGTCACTGTGTTCTGAGGAGCATGTGTGGGCTTGCACCTTTATATTTCTCTCTGACTTACAACCAGGATGGCTTTATCAGCATCTTCTTATGTTGGCGAAGCTAATCATGGATACCACGAAGAGTCATTATTAATGTACACGAGAAAAAGCAGGTTCATTCATGCATGTGACACCTGCTGATATCTACATCAACCGAAAGAAAAGCAGAAAAAAATGCCCAACAAGTATTGCGGCCGAAATAAAGCATTAGGTATTGTTCATGTCAGTCAAAATAACGATTTCAAAGCTGTGCTATAGTTAGTTTCAAAATGGGAATTTGTGTGTGTTTGTTTCACATCGTGTTGAGTATGACATGCCACCATCTGTCAAATGCTTTTTTCGGGATAACAGGACGTTTTTTGGCAACATACAGTGAGAAGATATGTCACAAGGTGATACATCCTCTTATGTTTGCCAAAGCAATCATGGATATCAGTAAGAGCCAATATTAATGCACACCAGAAAAAAGCAAGTTCATTCGTGCTCCTGCTGATATTCACTTTAACAGAACAAAACCCAAGACAAACAGAAGAATCCAATAAATATTTTGATAAATGCAGGTTCATGTAAAATTCAAAAGTCCTGGAATATAAAGCACCAAAAATGAGATATCGGCATTGTCTATATTGGTCGAAAACAGTCCAAAACTAGTGGGTGATTTTGTGTTTTTGTCACATGATGTTCAATATATCATTTCCACCATCTGTTAAAAGCTTTGCGGGGATAACAGGCTGGTTTTGGCAGAAAAAAAAAGATATATGATAAGATGATATATCTTCTTATTTTGCAAACATTTGTATATCAGTTAAAGTCAATATAAAACATACACAAGCAAAAGCAAGTTCCCTCATGGATGTAAGATGTAAGAAAAAGCAAGGCAGTGTTGAACCAACAAACTTAGCTCCCACGAAAGAGACCTGAGCTCCCCGGAGGCAACGACATATTGACTTTAGGGGGCTCTTGAAAAACTGATTCTAATCAACCTTCTAATGCTGTAATGAATGATAGAAATACATCAAATCAATGTGCCGAACAAATAAAACTCATCAAAACCATCTTTGTTAGTCTTTCCAGTGTTCCAACAATCATCAACTCTGCTTTGGTTGAAATAAACCCTCAATTCACAGAGCTACAGATGTGAAAAGAAACAGCTCTGATATGCGTTCTCAAAGCCACCAGACTCCATTGACAGAAACGGTAATGTTTTTACCTTCCTGATCATTGTAAAACACACTTCATTCAAAATAAAACTCATAACTGTCTTTGTTAGTCTTTCCACTGTTCCAACAATCACCAACTCTGCTTTGGTTGAAATAAACCCTCAATTCACAGTGGTAGATGTGAAAAGAAACAGGCGTTGTGTGCGCTCCTCAAAACTACCAGACCGCATTGACTGAAACAGTAATTTTACCTCACTGATCACTGGAAAACACACTTCATTCAAGCTCGACAGAAACAAAATAATACCAATCAAATCACCAACTCCACTCTTTTGACAGTTTGAAAGAGAGACTGAATAAATAACATGTATAAAAAAGCAGTAACCAACATTTAACCCTGCTTCCGGTGCGTCTGTGACGTTGAACGTGACACACCAGAAAAAAAAAAAGTCATACTCGTCTACTGGCAATGGGAACGGAGTCTATCGTGTGTTTTTAGTTGGCATTCCTGTGTTTAAAAAAAAATGCATATACGCACTAATTTTGGTAGACAAAGGATATTATTTATCACGGCACATGGGTTGCTTTCATGTATTGTTTTGTACACCTATGTGTAATTATTGTGTGTGGATGTGGAGTCAGATCGGTCATTGTAGTGTTGGTTACTGGAGCGCATCTCTCCTGCCAGCTCCTTCAGTTCAGCAGCCTCTCTCTCATCATTTCTGGTCTGCATTAAAGCCGAGTGTCGCCTCTGTCCATCAGCATGCAGGGAAGACTTTGCCCTCCCCAATCACACACCTTAGTGAAGCAGGCAGAAACACGTCTAAATCTCTCACTAAGTGATGAGCTTTTTATTCCTGCTTGTATTATTTGGTATTAGAGGAGACGATAGGTTTTTAGATATGCAGTACTCAATGATTATTTTGAAACAGACTTCTTAACCTCTAAGCACTAAAAAGTGAAATGCAGTCACCTCACATTACTGTAGCCTGAATGCTTATTACCGAGTGTACAGATCGCTGAATCGCTGCAACATGTCTTTGCAAGCATTTCTCCATATTTGAACAACATTACTCTGGTGAGCAGCGCTGCAGCATAATTGCTAACTACTTCACCGCTGCATTGTGTGGCAGTAATGGAGAGGGGGAATACAGGAAAAAGAAATGCAATTTCTCTCCTTTTATTGATCAGTACTGTTTCGTGCTTTTCAGCATTACTGTAGCTTACTGCATTTTAGATAATTAAACTTGCAAGTGGTATGAATAACTGATGCAGTGAAGTTGCAATCATCATTTTGCCTTGTAAGGATTTACTCTAGTGTTAAAACAGATTTGATTAATTATCTATATTTTAGGGCTGTCAAAGTTAATGAATTTAATGCAAATTCATTTTTAACGCCACTAATTTCTTTAACTTGCTATTCTTGGGTTGTAGCGGGCCCACTTTTAAAAGCTATAGTGAAGATGAAACTAGAAAAACCTAAAGAATCCAGTGGTACCAACCTTGTCATACTAGCTTGTCACGAAGGAGGCTAAATAACGCTTGAAACTTACGTTAAATTTTGGCAAGGAAAAACTGTCATGGCCATTTTCAAAGCGGTCCCTTGACATCTGTCCTTAAGATATGTGAATGAAAATGGGTTCTATGGGTACCCACGAGTCTCTCTTTTATAGACATGCCCACTTTATGATCATCACATGCAGTTTTGGGCAAGTCATAGTCAAGTCAGCACACTGACACACTGACAGCTGTTGTTGCCCGTTAGGCTTGAGTTTGCCATGTTATGATTTGAGCATATTTTTATGCTAAATGCAGTACCTGTGAGGGTTTCTGGACAATATTTATCATGGTTTTGTGATGTTAATTGATTTCCCTTTAATGAATTTATACATACATTTGCATAAAGCAGCATATTTGCCCACTCCCATGTTGATAAGAGTATTGAATACTTGACAAATCTCCCTTTAAGGTACATTTTGAACGGATAAAAATGTGTAATTAATCACGATTAAATATTTTAATCGATTGACAGCCCTACTATAACACAACTATGTAATATGAATGTTTTCAAAAGTAATTCTTCATCTACATCATTTCAAATGCCAACTTCTGCATAAATTTCACTTTTGTCTTGTATTACCATTTCTGTAATCTTTAGGAAAATGACCAAGACATTCTCTGTTTTTGATGAGAATTATGTACTGTAATTCTTTCAGTGATAAACATACAACAATGTGAGGATCTGATAAAACCACCTACGTTATGTATTACTTAATTTGATCATTTTGTGTGGCATGTGCAACATATGTTGTGAAAATGGAGCCATGCAAATCATAAAATACTGTATTTAGGTATGGTTTGATACACAGATGTGAGGCACAATATTGTTACTTATATTCACAGCCTGTCTCCCCCGCTCTCCTATAATATGTGGCTGCCAATCAAGTCTCTCTCTGTCTATGTGCTTCTGATTGTGCCAGCATGTGTCAACACCGCACCAGCCGGTGTGTGTGAAGCATTTGAAAAGGTATAGGCAGAGAGAGGAAAGAGTGAGGAGCCTAATCAGCCAATCAGGAAGCAGATTAGCAGGCTGGGTAGGCTGCGGGGGGGCGAGGTAGAGCTGTTACTACAGAGGAAAGATTTTCTTTTTTTTTTTTGGCTAGCAACACAGCGACCAATCACAATCCCTAAACAGACCAAAACAACTTTATACACCAATGACCCTGTCTGGGTGTGTGCTTGTGTGTGTGCGGGGGTGTATGGGTGTGGAGAGAGGGTGAAAAATAAGACCAGGCAAAAACTGCCAGCTCCAGGGATTTTTGGCAGCTGCCCAATATTGTGTGTGTGTGTGTGTGTATTAGTGTGTGTGTGAGTGTGTGTGTTGAAGTCAGTCTCTAAAGGAGATGGGCAGAGAGCGCACAAACTTCTCTTTTAATTTGACATGGTTCACCGTTTTGGCATGCGCTGGCTGCCTCTCCAAGTGTGTGTGAGTGTGTATGTGGATACGCACATTTGGACTTTGGTTGGGTGTGCATCTTTGTGTGTGTGTTTGGGTGAGTGACAGCTCTGACCTTTTCAATATGCCTGTTAAACCTGAGCTCTTGTCCCAGTGCAGACGTGCTTGTGTCAACTCCAGCACTCCTACATGAAGGTCAAACTCTCTCCTGTTGGAGTATTGGCACGCGCACACACACACACACACACACACACACACACACACACACACGCACATGCACACACACTTACATACATAGTGTTTCCTGTCATGTTGTTCCCATCTTCTCTATAAATAATGTGCACTCTGCCCCCACTAGCATGTCCAGGCAATTACCACATCATACTGATGCATGTACTCTGCTCCCCACCAGGCAATAATTGTAGATTTAGTCATTCTCACTCCTTTTTTTCCCTTCCACCCTTCCTTTTTTCCTTTTGGTGGCTGCAGTTTTTCTGGTCTTGTTACCGTGGTCACCATTGTGGTGCTGCTGCCATAGGATGAATCCCTGTGCAGGGTGTAGTTTTGATTGGTGGGATTTACGGCTGCTCATTAGGGAGGTAAATGTATGTTGTCTGACGGATGAAGTGAAAATCTTTTGAGTCCCCGTGGCTGACGAGACTAAATGGTTTCATTTATTTATGTGAATGATGCAGCCTGATTGATGTTGCAGCTATTAAACAGCCATTGGTAAAATAATAATCTGAATTAAGTAGACTTTAAAAGGATAAAGTTCTTATTGTCTTATTGTCTGTGTATCCAGGGACTGATGTATCGTATTCTTCTGTGCCATAGAGATTAATTGTTGTCCAAATGAGCCACACTGTTGCATGTTTATTGCCATGAACAATCCCAAATACACCAGATACAAATATCCTGATGTTGTAAATACTAGAGCACCAAGTGTCTATTCTTGTGGCAACTTCGGGATCTGAAAAGTGAAGCCGATGTGGAAGTGCCTTAAACTTGCATTCTTTCCATTCAGCCAGCAGGGGGCAACTCCTCTGGTTGCAAAAAGAAGTCTGATTGTATAGAAGTCTATGAGAAAATGACCCTACTTCTCTCTTGATCTATTACCTCAATAAACTTCCGTCTTTACAGGAAACAACTTGGTTAGGAATAGGCAAGAGAACTACTTAGTTATAGGTTTAGGAAAAGATCGACTTGGTTAGATTTAGGAAAAGATCGTGGTTTGGGCTAAAATAACTATGGAAGTGGCGTTACTTAAGTAGGGAAGTTATGTGTCAAATAAATCAACGTTGACTTCTGGTTTCACGCTGGGTACGGACAACAGACTCCTGGGTGAAAGTCCATTATTTTTTAACTCATCCATCCACCCCGACCTCCTCCCTGAGTTTGTCACTCTTTGGACTTCCTGGTTCATGAGTATGTGGATTATACAAATTGATTTTGTGGGATATAATTACAGTGCATTACTTTTCATAGGTTGGTGTATGAGAACAGCCTCCACGGTTAGCTTTGTCTATAGGTAAAAAAAAATCTGCCAACCAGTACCTCTAAAGCTCTCTAATTGACACGTAATATCCCGTTAATCCATATAAAAAACTGAAGCTTAAAAACAACACATTGTATGTTTACGGTCAATAGGTGCAGAACTATTTCTTTGCCTGTTGCTGTAACCCCTTAGAGTATCCACTGGTTGCCTGGCAACGTCACAGCGACGTCAAGACTGCAGGTTTGGGGTTGAGTGCCACAAACAAGGTGGGAAGGTCAGAAAGTATTAAAAAACGGACTAAAGCACCGCTGGTCTTGGTCTTTTCATAGAAAGATGTAGAAAATTGTAGAAAATAACACATAAGCGAGATGCACAATGAGAATAAAAGAGGTCAAAAATAAAGACGAACTCACTGAAAGCAAAGTTTAGAAACACACATAAGAACAATAATAAAAACAGGTGCAAGGTGAAAACTTCACAAAGCTGTACGTCTTCACAAGTGATATAAAAGATATATAGCTCGGGTGCTGCTCTCTGAAGCAGCTCCACGGACCAGAGTGATGGATGAATTATAGAATGGACGTGTGTGTGTACTTGTGTGCTCCTCCATTTTTACTCGAGGTTGAGTATGAGTGTATATGTTTGCACCCCAGTGAGCGTGCCTGTGAATGAATGTGTATCCATTTCAGGCTGACTTGATACTGTACGTGTGTGTGTGTGTGTGTGTGTGTGTGGCCATCAATGTGTGTGTGCGGCTTTTGAACATAGTTATATGCATGTACTTACTTGTACTTGTTTACATCCATTTCTGCCTATAGGTATATGTGCCTGTGCGGCTTTGTATTGGCGTGTGTGTGTGCGGGGCTGTGTGTGTGTGCGATCATCACACAGGGGAGATGCTCACAGTCCATTTGTCTCCGAGCACACTGACCATTAGCTGGCCACCATACATAATGTATAGCAGTGACCTTTCTGCACACTGCACCCTTAGGCCTATAAGCCATTGTTTGGTGTTGTATTGATTTTTACCCCCCTCATAGATGGAGACGGTGATTTGAGGGGAGAGAGACTGAGTGCCGCTGTGTCTGCTGAAAGGAGAGGGGAGGGCAGAGGCAATGGAGTGTAAAGAATTGAAAAGGCTCGGCGTGAAGAAGGACACACACAGCGGCGCATACCTGTAGCCCCCTTTTCAGCACAGTGACTGCTTGGAGGTCGGCCCCCATGTGAAAGACAGGGTCACGTTTAATAGTGTTGAATGTTGTGGGCCATACAAGTGCCACCTACACACAGCCCATTAGACAGAGTGGTGGTGAGCGCGAGGCTGCACAGTAAACAATTTAAATCCCTGAAAGATTTTCAACATTCATCAGGCTCGACTTGGTGGAGAAAAAAAAAGGCACACAGTGAAGGAAAGGTGGAGGGCGTCGGGGTTTCCATCTGCACATCTTCCCTATAATCTGCCAGAATGTTCCTTATATCTCTCCTGCTCCAGCTGACAACTAAAGTGGAGGTACAACGAGGAGGAAAATGGGCTGAGAGAAATGTCTTGGTGCCCTACAGTGATGGATCTTTAGGCTGCCTGGCAGGGGAGGGATTTGAATTCAACATCACTTAGTTGTTACCCAGAAGGCCAGTTGTTGATCTGTAGGAGGGCTGGAGCTGTGATCAGGCCTGTTGCTCTGACACTCGCCTACAATACAAAAAATACCACGCTAATTTGTCAGCGAGAGGGTGACAATCTTACCAGATGTGATCTGGTTGAACAACATTCGGTCAGGAATTTAGTGTCATTATATTGGACAACATTGCTGAATATGTTCTTCAGCCTTCTATATTAAAACTACTAGGAGGAGCTTTAATTTAGTGTTGATTTTGGCGGTCCCTGTGGACAAAAGTGGTAGTGTTTCCGAGCACCAGACTCCCTTTAGAAAACCTTTCATTTTACTGCAGCAGGGTTTGACAGTCTGCCCCGTGTAGTCCTAGTTCTGGTTCTCCCGTGCCTCCAATCCGTCCATAGGGCCCAGCGATACAGCCTAT
>CAKALG010012717.1:5336-16631 GCA_916700815.1 Helicolenus hilgendorfi
CACAAAAAGCTCCCTCAGCTTAAAGATTTACATTCAAGCTAGTAAGGTTGTATAAAATGTAGTTCCCCATAATGTACATATACAGGGTATGTTTTGCCAAGTTTATAGGTCTGAAATTACATTCTACAATTATGCCATTCAAGGCTTCTTTTATCACAAAAAAATATATTTTTTAGAAATACGTTGTTTGCTCTGCAATACATGGAGATTACAATTTAAAGTGGAAATTGCTGAGGGATTTATTAACTGTATATGTAGATTGCTGCACTTCAGACCGAATTATTACAGGTGTTAATAAGTTCTTACTTAAAGCACATCATATTGTTTGATGTTAGATTATCAGATATATATAAGCACTTACAAAGAAATTTAAGAGTTTATAGACTGTTTAAGAAGGTTAATAAAAGCCTTATGAGCTTCTCAGAATTTTTAAAATAGCATAACAAACACATTTATTGAGTTTAACTAACTGACCTATTACATCATCGCCAAACATTTACTAACCTTTTTTGTTGCTTTATTAAGATTAATACATAGATTCATAGATCTAAAGCGAGAACAATGCTTACTAAGGTAAATAAATCCAGTTTCTTTCAAGATTGTATTGGGGCATATTTTTCTGCCTTTATTAAATGCAGCTAAAGACACCATGCAGCAAAGCAAATATAAAGCGTTACCAAAGCAATTTACAGCACAAGATACTGGGGTCTACTCTATGCTTGCAGCATTCTGCCTGGTACCTGATATATGAAGCCTGGGATACATTCATGATACTCTGTTGCTCCTTTTGACTGTAGCATGGAAGACTTGACTCTGAAAATAACTAAGAATATACTTACGGTATCTCTCTTTACTGCTACAAAAGGCAAAGATAATGAAATGTTGCCCTTGTCAAACAGGATTCAATCAGCAGGAAATTAATCAAAGGAACCTGATTGATGGGAAAACTTAATAAAAAGCTTGTCGAGCTAAATTTACAAAATAATACCAGACAGCTCATCCTTGCAGGTGAATAAGTTGGAGTTGCTATAAAATAATCCCCTTGAGGATGCACTACCAAGAGATGCACACAACAAAGGCACATCTCATCCATACGTCCATTCATCATTGTTTAGCCCTGGCTTCTGATAAAAGGGGCTTAGTCTCATATAATGTATCTTTGTTTTCACTGATTGCAATTATCTGGGAGATCAATGGGTGTTATCAATACCTTACAGCAATTAACATTTAATATCCTTCCACAGCCACTTACTCCATTAATGGCTGATTGATTATGCGAGGCCTGGGAGCCCCGCAGCTGGGAATGGCATGGATCTTTTCTGTCTGTCTGTCAAAGTAGAACCTCTGACTCCAGCTAATACCGTATCGATATGAGGTTACTTCAACCAGAGAGGGAAAGATCAGGAGATCCAGGAATTTCTTTTGTTTGTCTGTTTCCCTCATGCCGTTATCATTATGTATTCCTCCCTCTCCCTTTCTCTTCCCACTTGACTGTAAGCACAGTGCGTTTTGCTTGCATTTCACCGTCATATCTGCCACCACTCCGAACACCCTCCCTTCCAGCCCTGCAGTTCTTCGTAATCTAATCAGCAGTGATGTATTTTCAGAGCAAGAAGGCACTGCTTTCCATTTCAATCAAATTCAGGCCTTTCAGAAGAACCCATAATGCAATCGTTCCGTACAAAATTCAGGCCCAATTTAAGCCCTATAGACTGCAGATGACTGATAAACACTCCACTTCTTGTGGCTCTACTTTGCTGCAGTGCATCGTCATAAATAAGAGCTAGCTCTGTGTGCCCCCTCTTTGGGAATAGTACAGGCCAACTTTAAATTGGCAGTCGAGGTGGACAGGGTAAGAAGGAAGGTGAAGAAATGCAGAAGTTAGGAACCTTGACAGGTGGGACTTTGCTAAAGAAATGTAATTGGATGACACGACAAGTCTCAGCCGGGTGGACAGGTCCCAGAAACAGGCTCTCCATTACCAAGTGAGGGGGGATAGTGGAGAGGATAGGGGTGGGGAGGGGGGAGAAGGAGATTGGGAAGGTTTCGCTTAATAAACACTTTGTTTTCTGCTGACGATCAGAGGGGTAGAGCGAGGGATACATCGACAGATCGATAGACTGATTTGTTCCGGGCTCTCCATGTTCATCAGACCCATACTTCTCCCTTGGGGAGTGGATGGACTGAAGAAAAGACAAAGGGAGGAAGAGCAGGAGGAGGGGTGATTGGAAGGAGGAAACAGACAAGTGAAATCAAGGGAGTAAAGAGTAAAAAAAAAACAGCAGGAGAGTTGAAGAGTCAGGAAAGCAGACAGACGGATGATGACGGGGGGGAGTAATAGATGGGGAAAAATAGCGATGGTGTGGGAGGGAAAGACACTGCGAATGGTGAGAAGGAGTGGGAGAGGATTTGGATAGGCTGGGGGTCAAGTACGAAGGTAAACGACAGCAGAGATAGTAGGAGGGGTGCACTGTGTGGGCGACATACAGAACAGGAAATCCCTTCAATCTCCGCCGGATCACTGGCTCAAGAACCAGCCCAAATACATTTCTCTATCCTCCCCTGTTCTGCGGATAGACGGACAAACACACACACTTCCCTCATCACTCCTCCTGACAACCAACACAGGTTAGTCTAAGGTATCTTAAAAATAAAGGAAAAAAAAACCTCCACTCCCTGCTTATCTTGCTCTCAGGGCAACTTTATTCAAGAAGAGATGATGAGAAGAGGAGGGGAACGGTTAGATAATAACATAGCAATTTTGTGTCTTCTCGACAAAGGCAAAAGAGGCCCTGGTGCATAATGGCAGCGAGCAATTGTATCTGCACAGATTTCCATTGACATTACAGCATTGTTCGCCATTGTGGGATTTGATGTCAGTCAAAAAGCTGTAGTGCTGCAAATCACTCCGCCTGTGCCTCGAGGTTCTCTTGGCAGCAGAAAAGATGCATTATTGCTCTACAGTATATCCAATTTGACCAATAATTGCACAGTTCATAATCGTTCTCCTGCCTCAACTCTCGCCAATTAGCAATGGAATTACACCCAGAGAGGGATTGCTTTAAAAGGTCGTGATCCAAGAGGAAATTGCAGTGATCTTATCAGTGTATGATTACAATTCATTGAAAAAAAAGGGCCCATAACAAGCCTTGTATTTTACAGCGTCTTTATTCAAGATAGGAGAAAATGTTTATCTCATCCCATGATCGGTCTTGTGGAGTGTATGTCAGTGAAGAGGCTCCACTTCACCTTAACCTCATCATCAAGTTGTAAATTACTCCACAGGGAACACTTCAGGGGTCAGGTGATTCTAGTATCTGTCACAGACACTCAAGCTATACGTGTTCACGAAAGGCAAAAAGATAATAGGTGATGTGAAGGAAGAATATCAACTGAACTTCACTAAAGTGCCGTCCAAATAGCCAGCAATGTTTAACTTTAGAGGTTTGTCAACGCCATAGGCTAAAATGAAATATTGGAGTTGCGGTGCAAATGAAATATTATCTTTGTAGGGCAGTCCTCGACCACAGAAATTCTTAGTGGACTAACACGCATACGATTTTGTTGATTAGTTGATTTAATTGGCAGATCTGTAAAACCACTTTTCTCCACAAAGAATCACACAAAAGCACCACTTTAAATCTTGTGTTTACCAGAGATGTGCTCATTTCTTTGAAATAGGTCAAAGACCAAAACGACCAATTTTGTGCAACACATACGCTTTGTCAGACCCCTTAGAGTCCCTTTTCTGTCGCAATAAACACATGCTTAATGTTGTAAATTAAACAAAAACACTTAGGTTTAGGCAACAAACTCGCTTAGTTAGGTTTAGGATTATTTAGGAGAATTTTGGGCTTAAAATTACTACGTTTTTAGAATGCAAATGTGACTTTACGCTGTGAACACGAACAAACACCTTAACATTGTTGAGCAACGTAACGCACAGGACATGAACAGCGGTCTCCTGGATGAAAGCCTTGTGTTTGTTAGACCCATCCACCTCTCCTCCTGCCAGCCATGTATGTCTCTTTCACTCTTTAAATCCACGTCACCACAGCACTTTCCCTGAGCGTTTACTGTTGAAGTGGATGTGTTTACATTGTAGTTAATAAAAAGCCTGGTGCGTCTCTTACCGGCGCTAAAGGGTGCTTTGTGCGGTGCGGTATCAAATGACGACGGCCGTGACAATACGTCAGTATTTGACGCTGTGGTAATGAGAACGGACCGATTTGTCGACTAATCGACTAAGAGGGGGCAGCCCTAGTACAATAAAAAGAAGTCAAGCAAAGGGAAGTCTTTCAAAAGTTTGATATTGGAGCTGTCATTTCCTTTTTCTTTGCCACCTGCTTCCATCATTAATTCCCTGGAGCGTTTCTCCACAAGGTGAGCAGCATAAAAAAATGAATATGATAATAGTAAAAATACACAAAAGGCAAATCTGCCCACATAAATGAGAAACACAGCCAGGGGTTAGTAGATAAGAAGCAACACATAAATGAAAAGTGTAAAGGTATAAATGTTCCACAGACTGCAGGTATAAATATGTATTATGAACATGCTCCACTGACGCATTGCTGTGGGCTTCCATTTTTCCACATGGAAAATAGCCACAGATGCCGTGTTTTAACCAATCAAATTTGCCCCTGGGCAGGTCGTTTTTAAAGCAGCGGAGCACAGTAATCTCAGCCAATCCTTTTGTGCGACTGCTGGGGCTTCTGGGTCAGAGATGAGGGGAGTGGTATGAGGAGAAAGTCGCCAGGCAACTGCAGTTATAGCCTGTGGCTACAAATATGCAGTAAAACCCCCGAAAACTAACATTTCTGTTCAAGTTCATCATTGTAAAGTTAAACTGATTGTATCCAAAAGGCCGCCATGTAAAGGCGCCTTTTATTCATTTTTATTGACATGATTTCAAATCGCGCTGTCTCACATTATGGGAATTTATTAACAGAAATGGGACCTGTGAAATATAATGTTATGAATTGTACTAAACAGCTAGCTGATGTGTTAGCTGTAAACAGATGTGCGATAAAGTTTTCACAGAAGGGACTCATCTTTGTTTGCTTTTATGTGCTTTCTATCCCTCAGTGTGGCCCAAGCTATTTATAACACACAGAAAGAGTTTGTGAAGTTCCTGTAGTGGTCAAAAATCCAATATGATGCTTCGCCTGATTAGAGTAAAGGAATGGAGGCAGAGGATGAAATGAGGGGAGGACTGCAACAGAGTCACAGTCGCTACTCCAAAGACAAAATTAATAGATGAGGAAGGTTTTCGCTTTTGGTTAACTGGAGGTAAATTGGTTTGCAAAAGTAGTATTTCTGAAATTCACATTTACTGTATCTTTATAATTTTGTCATGCAAAAGAGTAACAACAACAAAATGTTTCGGCTAACGCTAGGAATGCAACGATACAACTTTTTCAGTCCCGATAGCGATACCTTGGCTTTGGGTATCGACCGACACCGACCCGATACCAGTCTTCAATTAATAAGCTGTATGCCTCACTTTGTGGAAGTGACTGGGATCATTCTTTTATGTGTAAGGCCACATCAGGCCTGACTTAAACATTGCCTAACTTTGTAAAACAAAATATAATAAATAAATAATAGATATACATTTATTGAATTGTTATTAAAATAGCAACTTGGTAAAAAAAATATTAAATATTAACAGGAATAACAATTCGGGTGTAAACCTTTTTAATGCAGTAACAAATTGGTCAACATGAATTAAAAATTCCGGTATATAATGTATATAGTATATAAATGTAGGATTGTGTTGAATAAATTGGCATTGTCACCGATACCTGATCCAGCTATTTGAGTCAGTATCGGCCGGATATCGGTGCATCCCTAAAGCTTTCCTCAGTGTGCAGGCTCAATACGCTTGCGCTTGATACTTTAACTATATTTAATTATAATACCGCAAATGTGAACTTGAAAAGAATATTTTTGACTAAGAGTGCAAAGCAGTTCACTTTCCAGTTTGACACTGCAGATGCTGGTTCAACTGCACCAGGGATACAAGAGTGAGCGTGGTGATTCTAAACTATTGGATTTTGGGAAACCTGGTTATTGACTTTTGTAAAAAATCATGGAAACAAGAAACTCAATGTCCTAAATATAAAGCCCATTATTTCTTGTCCATTTATACACTCAAATTAACGGGATTTCAGTTTTTTTAAATGTGCACATGACACTGCAGACAGGGTGTATCGCAGTCATTGCTCCATTAAAATGCAGGGTCAAAGGGTTTTGTGTGTTCGTGTGCAAGTGAAGGTTTCTGTGTACATGAGTTTGTGTGCATGTATACACACACGCCGCTATTTTCACGTGAATGCACTTGGTTGCATTTGTGAACACATACATAATGCAGGTCAGCTAGTATGCAAATTGCTACAAAATTGTTATCCTGTTAGAGCTTGAAGGACAGAAGTTCAAGCTGTGGGTGCTGCTTGCCAAGCTAAATGTTACCGGTTTTGTCTGCCTGGATGTTTAGTCCCCTGCCAAACTACCTGCTCCTACAGATTTACTTAAAGTAAGTCATATTCTCTGTTAATACGAGGCATTATGCAGTTACATAAATTTGTGTTGTTAGGCCGGGCATTTTTACTGTGACACAGAACAAAATGTCTATAATATACCAGCAGGGGTTTGATAAGGTTGCTTTCAGTACTATCAATTCAAAGATTACATTAATTATTGTGCTGTGAGTGACAATTGAAACATTTCATTCTACAACACGAAAAGGAAACAATACTGTGAATTGTGATGAATTCTCTCTTCACAAAACATTTTAGATGAATATCTAATTAAATAGCTTATTTATCTCTACAACATGCCTTGTGCATTTCTCATTCCAAATGATAACAATAAACAATAATAGCTCTTTGGCTGTCAACAGTTGAGAGAGCATTACATACCCAATGCTCCTTTACAAAGGCCTAATAATAGCATCAGTTGTATCCTTTTAACACTGAATAATTGAAGCATAACCTTACAACAGCGGCGGAAGGCCATAGATGGATTTGCTTGGGACGGACACCCTTTCATGTCAGCTGTTGCAGTAGTTGACACCTTTCTCCTTCACTCAGACCTTTCCTACACCTGAATGGATGAACGCATCACTGCCAAGCTGTTATTGGTTGTTGATTCACATTTTAAACAGGAAAACATGGCCGGCAAATATAGTTATATAGTTTCTGGAAAATATGATGTGAGAGAGAAGCTACGCAGTTGTAGAATTATGACTTATTATATATTTACTTTATATCCACAACACTTAAAATAGACGTTGACAAGGTTATGGAGTTTTGAGATTTGGCGAGCGGTGGTATCATCAGTCACTCCCCATATTTTGCTATTGGTCGGGTACGTATCTGGTTGGCAACTGGCTCACACTTAATGTCCAAACTGAATGAGCTGATTCACCAGTTTTGGTTTGATTGAGTTTAAGAGTGAAATGCCTTAATGACTTGGCAGTGTCTCACGTGGCAGCTGTTAGAGGACTTTAATCATGTCATGCAACTTCTGTTGACTGTAAACATATGGGAGTTAGAAGTGGCAGACAATTGTTTTGCAGCTGGTTCAGGCAAGAGTAAACTTTTTACGAGGGAGGCTGCTCGCTGCCATTTCGGGACACAATCAAGCAATAACTGCGGCTTTCTAGAATCGCCATTTTGCTCTGATGCAACAATCAGATTCAGATTTTTTTACTTCAGACCAGACATTGTAGTATGGAGTACAAACATAGAACAAAGCAGCAGTACAAAGGTAAACAACCTTGAGCACAAAATAAGTAATTTAAAGCAGCAAAAAGGTATAAGAATGACACGAGAATACGCAAGGCAAAAGTGTGCAATAAGAACACCATTCTTGCATTTGGTGTGTCATTTGAACGCCATGTAGTCTACTGGCTGCAATGTAAATGCATCTGAATAAATATGCTACGCTCAGAGCTAGTGACGTGGAATAAAACGTGAGAAAGACCTCTTATGTTGGGCAGGTGGGCAGGTGGATGGGTCCAACAAACACAGGACTTTCAACCAGAAGACCGTTGTTCGAATCTGGCATTTTGTTTTGTAAGCTAAAGTGAGGTTTGTGACATGTTTTTTAGTAACGTTTGTGACATGGTTTTTAGTAACATTTGTGATTTGGCTTTTAGTAATGTTTGTGACATGTTTTTTTACTAACGTTTTTCCGTTTTTCCTAAACCTGACTAAGTGGTTTTGTTGCCAAAATCTAGGAGACTGGTTTTGTTGCCCTCTGCTGGTACTGCACCTCCAATATTCACACCTCGGCGAGGCAAAATGTGACACTGACACTATCCTCTGGTGGACCGGCTGGTCTATTACACACTTTAGCGTGATACTGGGTTGTTTAAAGAGAGGCAAAACATTACTCAAAAAAAGCAATTACTTTACATACTTTCCTTGGTTTATCTGTCTGCAATAATAATACAAGTTTAAACATAGACGGGTGGTTTACAAAGTATTTTGGCAGGTATTATTTTCTATTCTCAACAATGCTAGTGTTTTTACATTCGAACATGATATTCAGCCCCGAAGCAGTTGTCATTACATAAATTACAAAACATTTTATTCCTTTCCAGACCTTTGTATCTTCCGGTTATTTCAGGAAATCTACTAAACTTGCAAAATACAAATAGCCTGGGCATACTGCCTGTTTTCACAAAGTAGATACTTTTTCAGCTTAGTCATATTTAAATTCACAATATAAGTCCCATGATACCCTACTGCACATGACCTAATCCTGACAAACCATTTCTCCACAAATAGAGCATAATGCAAAGAAAGTCTTTTGTATAAGGAGAACAACAACCATTGCTTTTAAATACTGTACAATCTATGAAATAGAAATATATTAGGCCTTGCATGACTTTATTTGTCCAGCTCATAGTGACTAGTAGTGAAGCAGTTCAAATAAATCTCCAGTAGGAAGCACCATATCTAACACAATCTTCATGTCTAACAAAGGGAAAAGGGGCTTAATCTTGTCAAACACGGCACAAAGCAATCAGAGGGGCTGATCTTTGATGAGGAAGATGGATTATAATCAAATAGAGGCTCAGAGCCTGGCTATCATCCTGTGGAATTAACTGAGGATGTGGCACATCCACAGACCGCAGGAGTGTAATGAAAGAATAATATCACTAATATGAAAAGGGTTTTTTATGGATGAATGTTTTACTTTTTAGGGACTGCTTTTGTGCAATTGGCAGAAACACTTTTCAACGGAGAGAACAGTGAATACAGGCAGACAACTTTCTGGGGATTACAACATCCAGTAATGCCAGTTGGTGGGAGCAGAAACAGTGATAGCAGTTAAAGCCTTTGCAAACCAAGTCCGTATATTTCGTCCAAAATGTTGCACGTTTAAAAATAAATACGACCTCACGTCATGTCAATCACGTTTACACACCAACTCGGAAACTTTCGTTCGTCATTAAAGTTTTCTTTGTTTTTTCACATCCATCAAAAGGCAAAATACCACGCAGAACCACCATCCGTGCAAACGTCATCATGCAAAATGGCATGATAAACATTCACTTCATCTCCCAGCACAAAGCCCTTAAAAATAAAGAAATAAAAAAAAACAAAGATGCAGAATCTAAAGATAGATTGTGGCAGGTGATTGCAGAACATCTTGGAATCGGGAATGGTTGCAAAACAAAGGATGTAGGAAAGATTAGACAGTAGTGATTGTCCTCTAGGCAGCTAAGCCCTGTTTGGGACTAGTGCTATCCATTGCACCCATGTAAGTAATTCAGTTTTGTCCTATACTGCGAAATTTCGCAATGAATAGAATAATAAAATACTTCAGACTCAGTGTGCAATGCTTCTGTGCGTAACGTTTTTTATCGGACGCTGGAATGAAAAAAATGCGAACAAAAAATACGGACTTGGTGTTGATATGGACCTTAAGATGTGTATTGTTTTAAGCTGATTGCAGCACTATTGCCCAAGCAAAATTTCCCTTCTAGACATGAAGGAAAGAATGCTTTGAAAAGGGAATTCTTCATAACTTGCAATGTGAATGTATGACAGGTAGTTTTCTAAACAATAGCCTTTTTACACACAAACACACACACACACTGTATTGTCTACCAATCAAGAAAGAGCTGAGCAAAATGCTTTAGCCAAACATTGGACGAACATGCAGAGAATCTCAGCAGTGGATCAATCAGTGCGGTTACACAGCAGGCAGTTTGATTGAGTTCAACCCCTTGATAAGGTGCGTTGCATTATTTATGGTTACATGTAGAAGCCATTCATTACCCACCTTTCAATAGCTGACACAGACTGATGGATAGTTATCTTGTTAGAAGAAAAAAATATTCAATGGGCACATTACACAATTTTAATGGATGGTTAGATAATGCTGAGCACCTGACTTGTTAGCTAGAAGCTCCCTAATTAACATCAATATCCATCTGAAGTATCCGCAAACGGGAAAGGTGTGGGATTGTGTGCTGAGTGAGGTTCAGTTTCAGTTCAGCTCAGCTCTACTCTTGTTTGTAGCAGCATGCCATCCTCTCTAGATTAAAATTGTGTTGGAGAGGAATCATTTTTGTTTAAAATATTTGAAAAAGGAAAAAGATAGATACTAAACATACTGAAAAATTACACAATAGTATCATAATAATGATTTTAATTTGAATAATTATGGCATATCTGTCACTATTTGACTAAATGTGGGTATTATGGTTTGGTAAATTGACAAAAGAGGACTTGGTAGTGAAACTTTTGAAACCACCACATGTGTATATGCATAGTTTCAGTCTTTATATTCTGAACTTCATTTGTGCCCTTGCACATGTCCTTTGCATCCTCTCCCCTAGGCCTGAAGTAATTGTCACGGATGTCAAGCTAAGAGAGGAAAAAAAGTAAGAAAGCAGAGGACCATATCCAGGCAGCACACGAAGGACAAAAGCCCAGTCAGGCGCTGCCTTGTGGGGTTGTGTCGACTATAACGGGACCCTTCTTCTCCAGGGATCAGGAGGAGAGGCCCTCAGTTTTCAGAGGGCAGGTCATATGGGTCTCTGGGTTTCATCCAGACATGGTATGTGTATGGACCCAGACATTAGCACTGAGAATCCCTGCATTTCAAATACAGACTAATAAACGTGGGCGATAAATTGAATTAGGAAGATTTTTTGTGTAAAACGTGCACATCGTGGGAAATTTATATTTTCTCAGTGAAGTTATTAGCACAGTTATTTTCAGGTGAAAAATTTAAGAGATGATAGCTGGCTACATTAGCTGTCTTCTATCC
>CAKALG010012722.1:0-11355 GCA_916700815.1 Helicolenus hilgendorfi
AGCGGGATCACGGTCCTCTCTGGAGCTCTAACAATGCACTAAAGCCATAAGCTGTCTGTCCAGCCAAACAGAAATGTGTGTGCTTTTCACATTCATGGACAGAAATGCACAGTCAGACAGATATGAGTGCTGCTTAAATGTTAGTAAAAACCTAATTTCCATGCCAGGAGTCAGCAGGTGCTTACTGTAATTTTTGCTATTTAATCACAAAGGGAACATTTGAGTTAAACGTGACATAATTCTCTTAATTGTTGTTATTGTCATGCTGTTGAGCAGATTTTCCTGGCACTCTGGTATCAGGCAACACTTCATTTTGTTGAATTGTATTTTTTAGGGAATAACACGGCCAATTGCACCCAGTAATGTCTGCTTTTGTTTGTCACAATCGCGGTTTAATCAGCGCCGCAGTGTTAGGGATGTTGTTTAATCAAGCGCGTTGCTCAAGCAGCTGTTGAAAGCACGCCCACGATAATGAGAAATCAACGTCGCCTGTTGTCGGTGTGACCAGGGGGATTTGCGTTACGAATGCCAAAAACAATTTCACTGCACTCTTGTCTCCCCCCCCCCAAAAAAAAACTCCACGGTAACCTCGCCCAGCTCCGTGCTGAGACAGCTGTAGGAGGAGGATTCAGCTTACTGATTCACATCGTGATGAAACACACACATAGCAGTAGCTTTGCTCATTAGTGGTTGACAAAGGAAAGTATTTTTCATGTGACAGTTAGTAAGCAGTGACAGTGATGATGGTGGCCATCTTTGGGATTCCTGGTTGCTTTAACCTTTTGAACTCTGCAATAGAAATAGTCCGTCAGTGCCTACATTGGTATTTTTGCTTATTGTGATGTCATTTCTTGGAGTTTCTTCAATTGCTTCATATCCCCAAAATGTGTACAGCCTAAAATGCAAGTCAATAAACTATAATAATTGATAATCAGTGTCACGAATTGTCATAAATTTAAAAAAAAAATACAAAAATCTGATGTTTTTTCATAAAAACGTCACTAAATAAACACACAATATGTATTGATCCAAAAGATTTCTAAATGTAGAAACACGAAAAAAAAACATTTCTTGACACTTCTCAAGTTATTTGAACTGTGCACATTTTTTTAGTTTTTGAGATATGGTCATTTTTTACGAGCATATCCAATGCAAAGCCGTTTTTGATAGTTTCGTTACATTCCCTACGTGACGCAATGCGTCATTATGAGCGTTCAATGTGATAACGTGAAAGACAGTAGCCATAGTTTTCTGTTAGGATTTTTATTTTAGATTGATTTAAACTGGATCATGCAAACATTGTTCTCCCGCGGGAAGTCCTTTTGTAAAGGGTTAATGATGTGTGTGTGTTTAAGTTCCTGTGCAAAGCCTTATGGAGGTGGTATTCTTATAACTATTTGGTCTATAAAATTTAAAAAAAAAAATTGTGACAAAGTCCTGTGACAAGTTCCCAGAGCACAAAGTGACACCTTGAAATCCCAAAGGTATTCACTTTGCAATGATATAAAACAGAGAAAAGCAGCAAATTGTCACATTTGTGAAGCTAGAACTAGTAAATGTTTTTTTATTGATAAATTATTGAAACAATTAATTGAGTGAAAGTTAATTCTTAGCTCTGGAAACAGCAGTTGACAAAACAATCTCACCACAAGGTCCATTTAAAAGTGGTTCTGGAGCTTTCTGTCATATCAAAATTGAGTCATTTTCTGTTGATTAGCATTTTCTACAATTTAATCTTTCTACTTTTTTTTCCACAGGATCTGAAAAAGCCTTTTGACAAAGCCTGGAAGGACTACGAAACAAAAGTGTAAGAAACCAAATATGTATTCTAATATCCATGAATAGAACCAGTTTGTTAGTTAATTGGTTAAAAAATGTTCAACATGCTGACCAGTTATTAACACCTTATGATTACACAGTCATCATTAGTTTGAATTAATCAGTTCAGCAGTTCAACTAGTCTTAACTTGCCGATTTAAAGCCAAAGTTAGTATGTTAAAATGAAATGTGCAGTATGTGTCTTGTCTCTGTCTCGACTAACCGCTCTCCCCCTCTAACCTCCCCCTCTGTGATTATCTGTCAACACATCCTTGATAAAGTGAATAACCAGCCCTCACCATCACCTCCCCACCTCCACACTGAGACACCATTTCCACTGTCAAACCACTGTGATTGTGCATGCAAAAGAACACGTGACTTTTTTTTTTATAGCACTTTCATATATTTTACAAGCTGCAAAGGACATTCTTTACTGAAAGGGTAATACATCTTCTCTCCGAACCGCTTCAATCAGACAGTACGGGCTTTGTACTGACATCGAGAGCTCAGCCGGATGCTATGTGACTGTTCCTGACCGCCCCTAACTTATTATGATTTGACTCTATTGATGGAGAACAGAGGCCGTCAATAGAGTCCAGTTTTCTGCCTGATTGGAAACACACCCTGACGTTTCTTGTCGCTCTTCTTTATCAATGATCCTCTGGTCTTTTTTCTGATCTCTCTGCTTGTCTGCTGTTTTCATATATTCACAGACACAAAGAGATACATTGTTTGGTCTCAACACAGCATTGATTTCCCTAATTTTGGTTTGCAAGCTCTTGGCATCTGACACCTGAGTTTGAATTCTGTTTTTCAGCCTCCAGGTTGGGAGTTGTCTCACTTTGAATGCTGTTAATTCTGGAAGTAATTACTAAAAATCAGGCAAATCTTTCCTAGCACAGAATGGATCTCAAGTGTCTTCTGCCTTTATTTCTTAATTGGTGAATCACTTCCTGAACTGACGGGACTGAAAGTGACTGGTTTCTCAGTTGAACAACTGTCAGTTTGGCTGGCGGGCCAAACAGCCTGGCAAACATGTGTCTCTCTATTAGTCGCAAGCTCTGATGATGCTGTAACGCTGTCAGGGCTGAAAATTTATGTGCTGACAAAGGCCAGCAGTGTACTCTCAATGACATGAAATCTGGCTCGTTCACACTGGCAAAATGGTAAATTTACAACCAAAATTAAAGGCTGGCAGAACTTAACTCTACTATTTGTGTCTTTTAAAGCTGAATGTCTCCAGTTTTACAACCATGAACCAAGAATATATACTTGGTAAAAACAAAACTGATTTATTTTTTTTGGAATAGCATAAAGAGAAACAGTAACCGACGATTGTCTCGTCCGACCGCGACTCACAGTGGATGTCATTAAACAAACAAAACTCAAGTCAAAGTTAGGATTTGTTTATTGCACCATATCACGCAGCCTTTGTGCACGTGCCAAATGACACATGACACCAGATATTGTGTAACAGCAATGTTTTTTTTTTGCTTCCGTAAAGTGGTGCAACATTATGAATCATGATATAAAGGGAGCAGTTGAGAAGGAATACTAAAGGAATAGTTTGACATTTTGGAAAATACACTTATTTGCTTTCTGGATAAAGTTAGATGAGAAAATACCCACTGAGCAATAGATGTCTTTTTCAACATCGCCTCCATGCTTTAGTTCTGGTATAGATGATTATTGGTTACATATAACCCAGTATTAGACCATATTTTACAAACATCATTACATATTCTAAATGCATAAAAACCTGTAAGTATAAGCACTGCACAACCCCTGTGTTTACAATGTAACTGCTTATTTTTTGTCATATACATAGATTGACAGATTGAAACAACGTCTAGGCTAAGACTAGACGTCTACTAAACTTTCACTTTTCAACCTTGAATAACCTGAATCTAAACTAAACGTCTACAGACAAATTTATCAAAACAATCTATTAAATCAATCAACGTCAAATAGCTCAGTGGGTAGGTACCACTCGTATTTTTTTGTAAATATGAAGCTACAGCCAGGAGATGCTTAGCTTAGCATAAAGACTGAAATAATCTAGAGAAACATCTAGCCTGGCTCTGTCAAAAGTTAACAAAATCCACCTGCAAGCAGAGCTAAAGCTCACTTATTAACATGCTATATCTTGTTTATTTCATTCATACAAAAACCAAAGTGTAAAGATGACAAGTTGTGGTTCTCATCTAACTCTCGGCAAGAAAGCAAATACGTGTATTCCCCCAAAAAATGTCAAAGTGTTCCTTTAAGACTTGTTAATAGTCTTATATTATAACAGCATGTTGTAAAAGATGCATCATGCAGCCCCACCACTTTAATCTTTAAAGTTAAGTTGTGGAATGATGTTTTTTGTAAGTATTTGTTTTCGCCGTTATATTATACCGAGCCTATCGCTGCAGGTCAAACAGATAACACAGTTGAATATGAGGGAGTGAAGTCTGTCTTGATGCACATGAACCAGGCTGAACAGCTCTCGAACGGCTTGCGGACACCGACACCGACACCGACACCCTCGAGAGGGAACAAACTGCTGCATCCTTTTTTGTAGGAAATATGCTGTTAGAAAAGTACAGCATATGGAAAAGAATGCCCTGTTGCATGGCCTGGATCCTCCCCTCCGCTGTGTGTGTATGTGTGTGTGTGTGTTTTCCTGATTGCCTGTTACAGATACTGTATGCAGAGTTTATGGTCTTTGTGAAAAATCAGCCCTGATACTGACTGTCAGTTAACCTTGAGCTACTAATCTCATTTGCTCGTGCCCTCCCTTTTAAAACCTTAAACCCACACCTGACCTTAACCATCTCTACATGATAGTACCTACATATAATAACCCAATTATGGATGAAAAATAATTACAACAACAGCAACTCAGTGAATGAAGACTGCTGAGTTAAGTAATTTCCCCTGGCTGACATCTGCTTTCTCTTTTTTTTCTGCTTTGTGTACTGGTTCCAATTACCATCATCAGTGAGAAACAACAACAGACGAGTGTTTTCTGGACACCCTCCAACAGCTCTGATGAGCTTAGTGCAGTTTAACCCTCTCTTGACAATTCTCATATAAGAAGTTCAAACAACACTGATCTTTTCCCTCGCAACTATTTCAGTGGAATCAGTGCAGCATCAGTGCAATTAGCCAGATGTACAAATTTACTGTGTTTACTTCAGTGCATTGTACATCTGGAAATGCAGTACTATAAAATAGATGTTTGCTCTGCATCCTAATGGTTCTTTAATTCTTTAGTTCTGTTGTCTGGAAGAAAAGCCAACAGAAAAACAATGTGTCCCCGAGGTTCCCTCGCCCAACAACAGAACTTAAAAGAACGTATCGCACACCTTAATTTTTGATGCCCATCCTACTTTTATCTATTAAAATCTGATCACCCTTAATAAAAACATTACTAATCCTCAAATAAAATCCTCATTTTGAAGTAGGGGATTCAGTGTATTAAACTTTCTTTAATGAATATAACTCGTCAGTTTCGTCAACCTAAATAAAGTGATGACGTCTTGACAGATTCGCCAAGTGAATGCAGATGCATAAAATGAGATTTGTTTGTAACAATTTAAGTATTGGAGCCAAAATAGATTTTGTGGTAAAATAAACCTCTGGGAGAGTAAATAAGTTTTTGACTGTAGTGAAAATGTTGTTTTTGAAAGGCTAAATGCCTATGGATTGTAGTGGAATATGTTAGATAGGTAGGTAGATAAAAACATGTTGTGAATTTTGGAAATGATTAAATTTATCTTTTTTCAATACATTTTTACTTTTGGACTTCACAACGCTCTGGAGTTATTGGAAATGTTTGGATCCCACAAGTCAGAAACAATCGGACGCAGCTGGAATCTAATTCTACAAATAGTATAATCCTAATAATATTAGTATAGCCGTCATCTTTAAACCCTCCAAATCTCAGTCATTTCTAACCGTATAGCTAAACTAACCATGTCTAACCCATTATCATTTAACCAGTACAAACCATAGACTTCTCAGGCAGCCAGCTCCTCTGCCACCTCTTCATCTGCCAGACAGATTAAGGGCTGATTTTTTTAAAATACCACACTGTTTTTCCTCCCCCACGTTGTCTTGGATGTTCTGTGTTCTCTTTGACCCCTGTGATGTCACTTCCTACCAGCACCAAGATAGAGAAGGAGAAGAAGGAGCACGCGAGGCAGCACGGGATGATCAGGACAGAAATCAGTGGGGCGGAAATCGCTGAGGAGATGGAGAAGGAGAGGAGGTTCTTCCAGCTGCAGATGTGCGAGGTTAGTCCGACAAAATGACTGGCAGTCAGACCTGACTGATTGACACGCTTTTAGTGCGTCTAGAGGTTTGGAAAAATAACCTTTTTGACTGACAAGGTCCTGCAAAGGTCTGTCAAACTTAAAAGCTAAAGGTGGTATTTCAGAATGGGTGGATAGCATTTTGGAATTACATTTGTGTGCGGTCTGTACCTCTTTGATGTTTTACTTTAATGAAGCTTTACTTGAAAGATGAAGACTTTTACTTTGAAGTGTCTGGATATGAGATGAAAGGGATGTATGTGTTTGAGATGGAGTTTCCTTTTTCCCTCTAACTGAACCTGGCTTCACCCTGTCTGACTAAATCTGTATTCAATGCGTTTACAGTATCTCCTCAAAGTCAATGAGATCAAAATCAAGAAGGGGGTGGACCTGCTGCAGAACCTCATCAAGTACTTCCACGCACAGTGCAAGTAAGTAATCCTCTAGGGAAATGTGTTCAGGGCTGCTTTTGTTGTGCAGTTCTGTGTTGCTAATGTGTCGGTGCTGTGTTAAAATTCATCTGCTTCCTGTTCAGTTTCTTTCAGGACGGTCTGAAAGCTGTGGACAACCTGAAACCTTCCATAGAAAAACTGGCCACAGATCTGCACACGGTGAGAAAAAAACAGCTGCTCTGGCATCTTCTCTCCTTCACCTGACTCTGACATTTACTGTATATCATATAACCATCATCATGTGTTTCTTCTCTGTTCATTCTCTCCTGTTTTTTCGATCTTTCCTCTACGACAGATAAAGCAGGTGCAGGACGAGGAGAGGAAACAGCTGACTCAGTTACGAGACGTTCTCAAGACGGCGCTGCAGGTGGAGCAGAAAGAGGTAACAACACACATGAACAAACACCGAAGCACTGAAGGTCGTCTAAAACCGTTCAATGTCAAAGAACATGTCAGGCAAATATCACATTTTAATCTTAATTCCTGTATATCAGCTCTAAAATCATAATTAATTTCATATCATGAACCTCACAGCTCTTTAACCTTTAGCTCTTTTTTGTGGAGTGAAATTAGTCTTCATTTGTAGATCATATAATACACATTTGTGACCATTTTGAGATTGATTTCACTTCATACTGGGAGCATGCACACACACTAATGTAATGCATTGCTATTATCCATTTTCTGCACCACCTGAATGAGTGGAAGTGATTTTTAACTGACCCCAGTCCTTTGCTTAGCGAACCATAAAATTTGGTCTCACCTAAAGATTGTTTCCTTCTTTCCTTCGCTGCCTTTGTCGTTTGTGAAACAAGTCCAGGAGAGTAAGTGGATTTCTTGGAGAAAAAAAAAGAGAATTGTGGTTGTTTGCATCCTGTTTTCATTGTGGTGTTGCTACTTCAGTTGTGGTGATAGATTAATCATTGTTTTATATTCTTTTACAGCAGCATATGTTTTTGTTCAAATATGTCATTGCCATGTTTTTATGTTTCGGTTCATTTTTGTTCTGCTTTTTTATTTTAAATGACTTTTCAATGAGTGGATCTGCATTCCTGCTCCTCCAAGATTATCCTGTTGGCTGTGTGTGTGTGTCTGCCGATAACAGCACACACCAATAATGTCATTAAAGCCTTGTCAGCGCCTGCCTTCAGAAGTCGTCCCCCTCTGTTTCCCGTAGTGTTTCCAGACAGGAAATGACATCACTCATACAAAAATGTGGCCTTTGTTTGGTCCTTTCATTGCAGTTATGTGTTGTTAAATTGAATCTAGTTGAGGTCTAATGTCTTAAAACTGCATCCAATTTATAATGTGATTCGTCTTTTGATCCTTTAAGAATTGCCTATGAGACTAAAACGGCAGCTTTTTGCAACCTGCTGTTGCAGATTCAGAGGTGTAAAAGCTCCTCTCATTTTCTTATCCCCATGTGTACAAAACCATTCAGGCTCACAGCAGCAATCTTCTATTGTTGTTCGTACTTGCTTCCATATTCTCAGAGGAGCAGGAGACTCAGAAGTAGAGCTTAAATCTGAGCCATTTAACGCTTCAGTGGCTCCGACTCGACTGCAATTTGAATTTGCTACGTGCAGCACCTGTTTTTTATTCATTTATTTATTTATTTTAATTTGTATAAAGGCTCTGATTTCTTGTCTCTATTTGTTTGTGTGTGTTTTCCCAGGAGTCACAGGTGCGGCAGAGCACCACCTACAGCCTGCACCAGCCACAGGGTAACAAGGAGCACGGCACGGAGCGCAGCGGGTATCTTTACAAGAAAAGTGACGGGTGAGTTTCTGAAATACCATTAACTTTAACATCAGTTGAATTTAGTGTTGGTGTAATTCACCAGTTTCATCACGCTACAATATTATATAGATTCTTTGGAAAACATGCTGATATCACAAAGTCTGCCACGATACGATTTCGATTCAACTCAATTCAGGGGCCTGCGATCGATATGAGACGAGATTATATTTCATATATATTTAACACAATCAGTTACATTTCTATCAACTCACAAAAAGCAACTAAATTATGACTATACTGGGCTCTTCCAAAAATGTAATTCAATAAAAATTTGAATAAAAGAATAATAATAGTTCACTATAAAGTGCCACATTTCTCATGTTTAATTGCAAATGTTTAGGGACTTATATTAAAAATGACGATATGTATCTGTCTGCTGGATTATTTGCACGATATTATCATATTTGTATTATTAACATGATATCAATATCTCATTTAAAAAATATCACGTTATCGTCAATGTCGGTTTATCGTGACACCCCTAATATAGAAAAGATAGAGAGCAGCAGATCCTCTCGTTGGAGAAGCTGATGTTTTGGGCCTTATCATGAAAACACTGCTCAGCTTGTGTCATAACTTATGCATGTGTTCTGTATTATAACACGTGATCATATTAAATATTTTATCATACGTGTATGCTCTTTGAGTTCAGAGTTCACAGTGTTTGTGACTTACTAACCGCTGTCTCCCGTGTGTCACAGGTTGAGGAAAGTGTGGCAGAAGAGGAAGTGCACGGCGAAGAACGGATACCTCACCATCTCACACGGCACCGTAAGTAAACAATAACACCTTTTTTTTTTTTCACGCAAGAGAGGATCTATGTGTATGTTCAGACTTCCATGCTTCATTTAGTCACACACATTACAACAGTGTCCTTCTCCCCCGCCGGTCATTATCTTCTCCTATTAACCATGAATATATTAACAGAAAGCAGCAGACCGAGTTCACAAGTTAACATTCTTCTCACGTCGCCGCCTCAGCGGAGCCTCTTTTAACTTTAACTCTGTTCCCATATAAAGATTTAGCTCTGGGCGGGTCAGCTCCTCTCACTGACGCAGCTCATCTCACACGTAGCCGCTTATCAGATGTTTTATTTGGCTGCAGCAGTAGTCAGATATGGTTAAACACAACATGCTGGCTCATTTCTATTGTTGTCATTACCCTCCCTCCCTCTCTGTTCTCCATCTCTCTCTCTCTCTCTCTCTCTGGCAGGCGAACCGGCCGCCGGCTAAACTCAACCTGCTCACCTGCCAGGTGAAACACAACCCTGAAGAGAAGAGAAGCTTCGACCTCATATCCCGTAAGTTCTTCTCATTTCATACGTCGCCTTCCTTACCTTTTTGTCTGTGCTTTCTCTAATCTGTATACGTTGCACTCAAATGCCTCATTTTAATTAGCTCCATTCACCCAGACAGCAGCCGGCCAAGATTTGTTTTGCAGCACTGTGCATTTCAAATGTTTTTCTACTTCTAGCAAGCAGCAGCAAGCCAGAGATAAGCTGATTCTTAAAAATATATATTAACACATCCGGCACATTGCAATCTAGCATTTAGCCTTAATCCTAGAATGAAATAACAGCGAACAAAGAGCTTTTGTCAATTGACAGAAAACAAATTATTTTGCTTTTCAATCTCCAAGAAATTGTGTCTGACATTTTTCACTATTGACTTCACAACGAATCAATAGCCTGTTACAGACTTTTGTCTTTTCTTGCCGGACTGTGAGATGTAACTAGAAACACTTTTTAAAACGTGTTTTTTGGGGTGTTTTTACCCCTTTTTTCTTTACCCCATAGCTCAAGACCCCTGTCCGCCCATGTCTCAGCCTCTTTCAATAGGCCTTGGTTTTGGACCAATAGGCTTGCATATTGATGGAAAACCACCCTCTCACTCTACTTATTAGTGTAACTCAATATAGGTGTGATGAAGACCCATGTCAGTCGCAACGCGTTGGTCATTTTAAACAATTATTACCATGTGAAATTAAGGCTTTTTTTTTTTTTTTTTGCACAAACGCTACAATGTGCCTTAAATTATTTTTAAAAGAGATTTGCATTTTGTACTATTTCGAGATTATATCCCACCCATGCAATGAGCCTTTCACAAGATTGAATAAGCACAGTACACCTGAAGGATCCAAAGAGCACCTGTATGTGATTACCCCAAAGAACCAGCCTTCATGTTTTTTGGGCACATTAAGCCTTTTTTTATTGCCAAGTTGACAGTAGAGAGATGACAGGAAATGAGAGTAGAGAGAGAGGGAGAAGGGGACATGACATGCAACAAACATTGCGGTTCACGGTCACTTATGATTTGGCCAGTTTTTAAAAAAAATTGTGTTGGATACAGTGGTGTAAAAATAGTTCCCCTTGGTTATTAGTGAGTGATTCACATCTGAAGACAGAAATAAGAGCTCAAAGAGTTTTTCGTTGTTGACCTGTCAGCAGGATACTTTAATGCCCTCTGCAGGAAGTCGCTCAGAGCTTTTCCCTCCATCTCCACCGCTCTCTTATTCATGTCCTCCTCTCCCTTCTGTCGTGTCATCCTTTTTTTCTTGTTTCAGACGACAGAACGTATCACTTTCAGGCCGAGGACGACCAGGACTGTTCGATGTAAGTGCCTGTTCCTTCCTTCCCTTTGTGTATATATGTGTGTGTGTTCAGTCTTGTGTCTAAGTGCATCCTGTTTACCACCTCGGCCACTTTCCACACGCTTCCTCCCTCACACCCAGTCAGACGCTTGGCCTTGTCTTTACCTCCCACCTCCTGACTATTAACTGCCTTTTACTCCCGGCTCCTTTTCTTCACATTTCTTTCTGCTCCCATCCCCACCTTTCAACCTACTTCCTCCTCCCTCTACTTCTTCTCCTTCTTCCTCTGTCATTATTCTAATTTTCATCGTCCTTACTCACTTCTCCTGTACGTCTCCCCTCCTCTCCTCCCTCCTCCAGCTGGATCTCGGTGCTACAGAACAGTAAGGAGGAGG
>CAKALG010012725.1:0-15187 GCA_916700815.1 Helicolenus hilgendorfi
CGGGGCCTCAGGGGTCTACCTGCCGCTGCTGCGCCTCGCGATTTCCCACGGCAATTACCTAATTAACGTTACGGTTCCCTTATGGCATTGGGTTTAAATCTGTAATATTGCCCAATAGTCGCTTTTGCTTTTCGCTTTTCGCTTCGACACCAAATTCTCTGCCATCTCTCGGTCTGTCAACTCTCTCTCGTCCCATGTGTGTGAAATAGGACACCTGATACTCTGAGCTGAGACTCTGTATGGAGCAGATGCATTCACTTTCAGTTTGTAGCGTCCGTCGTCTGACTATCTATTGATAACATGATACACGATATGCCAAGATGAACTAAATGGGTTTTATATCTGTAAAAAAATCAAAAAGACAGTGGGGGTAATGTTATCGGTGTGTGTAACACCAGTAACACCGACTACCACGACAAGCCTAGAGTCAAATAGAACATAAAGCAGGATATGCTTTAGGGCGTGGCTAACTTGTGATTCAGAAGTCGCTATCACGGTTTTGTCCGGTCTGGGAGTTGTCCACGTTTTCAACTTAGAAACTTTAACCTTTTCACAGTGTGTTTTCAGTTCATGAAAGTAAATTGTAACATTTTGGTCAGCTAACAAGGTCTTATTCTGTGTTCGGTTGTGCTTAGCTCCACCCTCTTGTGTCACATCTGGTTGCAAAGAGCCAAGATGGCAACAGGCAAGAACCAAAATGGCGATGGCCAAAATGCCAAACTCGAGGCTTCAAAACCGTAGTCCACAAACCAATGGGTGTTGTCACGGCCACTTTATATTTACAGTCTATGGCAGGTCCATATACCACTCCACATGGTCCATATTGGGGTCGTGGTTATCTGGAGCTCTATCTTGACTGGACAGTCTGGGTCAATGTCCAGAGCTCTGTTTTATTTTCTTTTTCACTCAGCTCAGAGCGATGAGGTTATATATTCTGTAACCCCCATTCTCTGAGAGCACGACTTAGGTGTCTCACTAAAGTGAACACACACTCAGCATTATCCTCAGAAGCCCCATGTCTCCCAGAAAAAAAAGGGATTGAAGCGGGGTCACTCATCATTCAAGATAAGCCCACTTTTTTCAGTTTATGTAAGGTGGGTGCGTCTGGTGATACACGCCATTCATGTTATCAGAGAACGGGGGTTACAGGATAACTAACCTTAAGTTCTCTAAAACAGTCATCTCAGCGTCTCACAATGGGGCTACATTGACTACTCCACTGCCAGATAAGCTTATCTGAGAGACTGGCTGTCTAACTCAGGTGGTTCAATTTTTCCCAAAGAGCCCACACTCAGGACAGTACTCCAGGGAGGAAGCACTGACATGCAATTTAAAAAACAACAACTTTACAAAGGAAAACGTCCAAGCCCCAGCACAGCCCACTGCAGCACAAGATTTTTCCTGTGGTTGCACTCCTAAACCGAGCCCAAGATGTGGTCATCTCTTTGATGAATGTGCACACAACCCATCTGGAGGTTGTAGGCCATATCAATCATGACCACTACTCAGTGGAAGAGATGTAAGCTGATGGGCTAACCAGTATGTAGCTTCGCCCAAGACAGAAACAACTGAGACAAACTCCTGAAGTCTTCATATCAATACAAATAAATGATAGAAATCGTGTGAAACCTTTATTTCCAGTTCGGCAGCTAACGGTGGTCTCCATGGACCAAGCTAGCCAGTTTTGCTAGTGCTTCTGCTACATACTTGGTGACCAATGGGGAATGTGTTATTTGGCATTTGGCTTGTCGATCTGAAGGTCCTGTACATCCATTTGTGAATTGGTCATTGGCCTCCAAGGATTACTTTTTTTTCCTAAACACCAGGTAGATATCAGTGACCGTAATGGGTGGCAAGCTGTCAAGGTCTTTTGACCATTTTATGTCTCCCAATTTGTAAGGATCAATATCATTAACCAACTTCAGTTTTGTAATCTTTTGTAATTTTGTAAACTAAAGCTTCTACTAATAGGCATCTGTCATTCACACGAACTTTATACATTTTTGATAATGAACGATTGACAGATGAATAGACTGGTGACAGATAATGACAACTACCGTCGCTACATACACTATCCTCCCAAAATAGCAGCGTTTTCCCAGAATGCTCCGCGAATCCTATTCCCTATGGAAATAGTTAATCTCATTAGTTTTATTAAGCTAAATAGCGTTCTCTCAACCCCAAAACTCTGTTGTGATGAGTAAGCTAGTTGAGCTAGCATATGGTCGCGAATTAGTTTGCTCCATTGGTGTGTTACGCTAAGCCCAAAAGCAGACAATCAGGAAAGACTTTGAAGAAGAAGTTTAGTGACAAATGATGCGTCAAACCCAAACACGAGGGAACCGTGTGGCTTCATGTTAATAAAGGCATCGTGACGGCTGTGACGTCCTTGAATGATTTAATTCAGATAATGCTGTGTTTCTCAGAATGAGACACCGAAAACAGTGCTTCACAAAACCAGATCACAAGATTGATGGTCAATTGCTGGAACAGGGAAAACATGTCATGTGAAGCAAGGACTGTGCCACACCTGTGGTGGTTGGTTAGCTAATTGGCTTGAATAATAAGCGGTGACAATCCACAATGATAGAAGTGACAACAAAAAAATACACATTGCTTAAATATGAAAGCAGCAGCCCAGTTAACTCAACATTTTCCACACCTGCTGATGCTGTTATTCATAGCCACTTACACTGAGTGCAGCCGTCGCATCTTCAAATATCACCAGCTCACAAACAACCGACAGTGCAAGCACTGCACAGTCTTCAGCAGGAACATCATGCGTGATAGAGAAGTACAACATGTCCACAGCTATCCCTGCCGTTTTTTAGCGCTATTCATCACTGTAGCTCCTTACCCTCGCAGTCTTTTTCCCCTTTGTCATCCAATTTAATTTCCTACAGTTGCCCCCATTATCTCTGCAATCTGTTATATTGCTTCGTACTCTGTCATGCTTAGTATCTCCCATTGACTCTTTGAGTCTGTGTTATCCTCCCTATACCACCACTGTTCTGAATAATTCAGAGGTTACAACTCTACAGTTGCAGTGCTCCCTAATGATATATTGCTGATTGAAATATCACTGCAATTGTGAGGTGGGAAATATCCAGGCTAGGGGGCCTCAAGGAACCATGGAAATGTTAACCATGCTTCTATGGAGGGATGGAAACAGAAGCTCATGCCAACTCCTCTGAACGCAAATAATGGAAAGTACCATTTTGTTCACATTTAGAAAACTGTCTCAGATGCTATAGTATGTCTCCACATTAAACTCCTCCCATCTACTAACCCTGTCACTAATGGAGTTTTTGCTGCCCCATCCTCCTCGCAAGCTTCCCCCCATGACTGATTCTGATCCATGACTGATTTGTGTTTTCTAGCCGTCCGTGTCAAATTAAACTACATATCCAATTTAATAAGGCTTCTGCTGTACCATACATGGCACATAAAGCATGGCATACCGCTATAAATTACTCATTCCAGTGATGAAAACTTTGCCTCTCAGACATAAACTACTGTGCTATTACAAAGATGAAAGGCATGGGGGGGAGAGATCACATGGCTCCTTGCACTTTTTAATTATGGCCCAAATTACTTTGCAACCTCATACTTTACAGAGCCACAGGAAATTGCTGCAATCGAGTGACAGCACTTGTGATTAAAACATGTTCACGTTGTAGCATAAAAATGCTGCCGTTAAGAGTTTCCAAGCACAAAGGAAACGGGTGATGGCTCAAAAAAACAGGAAACAGTTACCCTCTCCTAAATGAATAATCTATCATGTGTTAACGAGCCACATCACGTGTTAAGATGTGTGATATACATGTGAAAAATAATGCTCTGTTAGTCTCACTGCTACCAGCACATGCGACAGACTGGGCACTGTACTGTAGATAATCTTAATGACAGAGAAGCCTATTATAACCTATAATGAAGACTAAGGTCCTTGCAGCCCTAAAGTCCTGTAATCTAGACTGTCACAGTTGACACTGAGGAAAACAAAGACCGTATGGGACAAGACCAAGACACAGTAAATAGAGAACACAAACAGCTAAAAACACTAGATCAAGATGATCAAGACCGCTCAAAATTTACAGTTCAATATAAGTGGTTCCCAAGCTTTTTGGTTTGTGATCGGTTAAGATAAAGCAATATCTAGGCCTACTTGCAACCCCTCATCACCAGTTGCGACCAGTTCAACAAATACATTTTTAGAGTCCTGGGGTTGTTAAAGTATCCTATAATTCCAGCCCGTTCTCACTTCCAAGTCGTCAAATGCAGCTTGGTCAGTGGCCCTAAGCGTCAAACAATGGCACTCTACGTGGTTGTAGTTATGGTGGAGGTAAAGGAGGAAGTCAAGTGCCGTAGTATAAAGAGTAATAAAGTCAGTGTGGGGAGGAGGTCGGGGCTTGGTCAAAAACACAAAACACAGGACTTGTGTGTCTTGTTTGTGTCCCGTGTGAAACCTGACTTATTTTAAGTCAATGTTTAAGTTACATTAAGTAACTAACTTTTATATAGCGTACTTAACATAGCCTACATAACTATGTAACAAACATATTTATTGTAACCCAAACCATGCTCTTCTCCTAAACCTAACCAATTGGTTTTATTGCCTAAACCTAAGCAGGTTGTTTCCAGTGAACACAGTTTATTTTGAAAACACATGTACGCATGTAACAAGCGGAAATTGACATAGGCAAAACCAACGCTAGAGGGGTGCGTCGAGTTTAAGTCATAGTTTGAAGAGCGGGGCCACTGACCAAGCTGCCCTATTTGACGGGTTTGGGCTGAGAATATGTTGGTAGTTCACTAGAAAAATAGCAAAGATTAGAGAAAAGTCTGGAACTTTTTTACTGGTTTGTCTACTTTGTTGGGAACCACTGATGTAGCTTATTGTGGCGTTGGATACATTAATATCCGTCTATATAGAAGACGTCAACCTACGGAAGAATATTTGCCTTCATATAGCAGAAATACACTCTCTCGTTGAGTTCTCTAAATAACTAAATGTCAATGTGCAGGTTGAATTTACAGGAGTACCAATTTCTTTATTGCTGTCAAATGAAAATACATGCGCCAGGCCTTGATTTCTGTGATAGTCTCTAGTAAATGTGTTTACCAGGATTTGGGTAATGGACTGACTACTGTGTATAACCCTAACGCATAAGCATTTCATTAGCAAGAAGACCAAAGAAGAGTGCATTTTAAGTAGGTTGAATGTTTTCAGCTACACAGTGTTAACTGCACCGCATTTCCATGTATGTTCATGTTTTCTTTATACCGAGGCTTAAATTATTCTGCTCTTTTTTCACTTCACATGCATAACTGTGTATTAAAAGGGAATATGTGAGTAATATTTACTTGAAGACCTGAGGCCTCGGGTTGTGTAAGGAATGTTTTCCATGTTTAAATAGGGAGCACAGGGGAATGGGTGTTTGGATGAGAGCTTGGAAAGTGGAAATCAATGTGAATGCCGTATGATTGGGTTTTTAGTGAGGAATTCTGGCTAGACTAAATATTTGGAGGAGTAGGTGCCTTTGAAGGGCTTTGTATGTGAAGCTGTGGAGGAGCTTTGCATTTGTGTGTGGTATTTTGCCATTGGAGAGACTATCTCATGTGTGAAGAGGTACTCTTGATGTGTTTGTAAGTGGCTGGTTCCCAATAGCAATATACCTGGAAGAGGAATGGTCAATGAGTAATGTGACAGTATGAGTACGTACAACTGTTAAATTCACTTGGTTGTGACTATTGATGATGCTCACATTTCATTTTCATTTGTATTTTATTTCTTTTGTGTGTGTGTGTGTGTGTGTGTGTGTGTGTGTGTGTGTGTGTGTGTGTGTGTGTGTGTGTGTGTGTATCTGGGTGTGTTTTTGTTTTGTGGTCTTTGCTCTGTCTTTTCTCAATTGTAGGTGATTGTATTATGTAATTTTATTATGTTGAAAATAAAAATATGGAAAGTGGAAGGAGTACTAAGGACTTATAGCAACAGTGCATCCTGTAGCATTAAAAAAAATGATGTTTCTTTAATGTCACATAGTGTAGTCTGTGTTGACCTTTAGAAGCTTATAATGTGAATAATATTTACATGATGGGAATTAATGGATTTTTAGTTTTACTTTTATTATTTCAAACAAACAAAAAATGTAATTTAATGAAACTGTTCTCAGAAGAAACATTGGTTCTCTGTAAAATAAAGTCCATGTTGTATATGCAGAGTTAGCAGTTTAAAGAAGGTGAGACATTGGTAATAGGCTACAAAAGGATGGCAACAGCGTGCAGTATGTATGACATGAACATATCATGAAAGCTGGCAGGCAATATTAATTTAACATTAAGAATCTGTATTCCTGAATGGTTTCATGTAGCCATTTTTGAAGCCGTTATGCATGGATGAAGAACATTAGTATTATTAGTAGAAGTTATTATACGAGTCTGTGCAACAGTAAATGTTTTCTGGTTTCTAATTAAATTCAAGTAAAAAAGCAGATTAAAAATGGGATGAAAAAAAGCTTTTTAAGAACAAAAACAACTAAAGAAAGAACTATATCTAAGAAAGAGACAAATTGGTAGTATGGAGTGTTGGACCTTTTTGGTTACAGCTTGATTGAGCATTGTTTGATGGAAATATGATGGTGAATTAAACTGCAGTCATGTTCAAATGCATGATCAAAATCCTCCTTGCTCCTGTGACTTGATGTTTTATGCACACCGCCCTATTACCGTTTACATTTATCATCGGATAATGACTGAACGGCTCCACCGAGATCCTTTTATGTGTGTCATGAAAAACACAATTAATCACAGAGAGTAAAGGCTGTCTCCCAGAACTCAACTATTTTGCAGTTATTAATAAATAACTTGTAATTTAGAGCTCACATTTTGTGCCACACAAATAAAAACTAATTTAAGTTGTGCCAGTGGAATGACACACTTTGCCTGTGACCGTTGGAGCTTGCGATAGCAGAAAGTGCCATTTTTTAATTCGGACACTGCAGTGCAATTTAAGTGTCCAAATATGTACTCGCAACACTGCCTACGCAGATTACATCTAGCAAAGATAGGTCTATTGGTGGAAGTGAATACACACCCGCTGCTCCAAAATCCCTCTAATGAATGAAATGTTTGTCCATTTCAAATGTTTTCGACCATTAGACAGTTTACATGCACATTAAAATGTGTTTTTATGTGACCACGCCAATAATACTAGTAAAGCAGTTACTGTATATTCTTTTGTCATGGGCTATTCTTCTGTCATCCAAACTGTGTTGTAGAATGATGAGGCCAGATCTTCAGCTCGATTAAATCTCTGCAGCCAATCTGAAGGCAGCAGGACCAGTATGTTCGTTCCAATTATAGCCTCTAATTTGAGGGATGTGCTGCATATTACCAAAACAGTGCCCAATTACGCTCACCTCATGTGGGTACCATGATTAAATTTGGTGCAAATAGGGGCTGCTGCTTGATGACGCACAAAACAACTGCATGAGTCGTCTCCCTTTTTGCTAGAGCCTGAAGTATCTTGCAGCAGAGATAGACCTGTGGCTGTGATGAAAAACTGGCAGAGCAGCAAACTTAGCTGGAACAATTTTTTAGGATATTACTGTACAGACACTATATTCTGTCTAAGCTCTGACCTTGCTGCTCCCTGCAGCGTACAGTAAAGCTCAAGTAAGTGCCACTGTGTCACAGAAAGACATTATCAAACTCTATCCCTGAGGACACTCAGAATCAGAGCCTGGAGACGGATGCTGGCTGGAGGTGGAGTGACACAGAGCAACGATCAATATAGGTGGCAGAAAAATGGATTCACATAAGAATCCCAATTCTTATATTTTAGGATTTCTTAGGACCATTCTGTTTATGCTCCTGCCATAATCTTGCATACGTTGAATTTTGCACATCTACATTTGCATATTCACAACCTCAATGAGTTTGTATTTAAAAACAAAACATTGTAACTTCCACATTTTACCAATGTTTATAGTAGGTTATTCTATGTTTATATTTTAGATATTGTATGTTAGGTGTAGTAGTCGGGTATATTAATAGTGTATTCCAATATTCTTTATATTGTGTATTCTATGGATATATTTCTCTAGAGCTGATATGTACTTTGTATTTACTGTTCCAGTGCATTGACTGGATCACCTGCTGCTGTAACACAATCATTTCACAATTTGGGATCAATAACGTACATCCACCCATCCATCTATCCATCCATCCATCCAGCCATCCATCCATCCGTCCATCCATCCACCTACCTACCTACATACTATCTATCCTTTATAGCCTAATGTTAGCTTTTTTACTTTTGGCAATTGCATTCACACTTCAAATCATAAAAGTGGTGTTCATTTGTGAAGATTACTAAACAAAACGTGTGAGTATCATAAACGCGTGTTTGCCACAGAGCTTATTTTGTGCAATAATCCAAAACCCAATGGAAAAATCCCATTGTTTTTTTGCTGAGGGAACCAGGGCGATGCTAACTGCCTGGTTGGCCAACAAAAATTCATCATCCTGGAGCACTCTATGCAGAATGTTGGGACTGGCTGAGGACTTGGTGGTCAATTGGCATCCAAAGGATTCCAAGGTACACATCTTGTTTCAGCCAACAGTCAACATTGTCTTTCCAAACCACAATGACAACGTTTTAGTTGCCTTGATAACTAAGCTTTTTTTTTTGCAGAATGATCCAATATCAACATTCTGCTTGGTGGTTTCGCTTGATGCGCTTCTGTGTGCAATGGAGCCACAGCCAAAAAATAATTGCTTTAATGTAACATTATCGAATGACAACCAAACCAGAAATAATTATTCATACAGTACATATATGATATATTCTTATCTGTTATTCACACTACACAGTTGTTTGTAACTGCACATATGATTACTCTGTGCATCTCTATCTTCCAAATTAAAACTGTTGGTGCACATCACTGCACACAGAAAAAGTCTTGACAGGGCTCCAGAAATGTGAATTCATTAAAAAAAAAAAAAAAAAAAAAGGGCCATCGTCTGCTGAGGGAAGCATATTTGGCTTGCCACGTATTTATATTTCATGCACTTCCACGCATGCTGGTTTCAACTTGCAGTACAAAACTGGAAGTATAGCATGCAGTTCCATTAATGTCACTCTGCAAAAGGAGGACACTTTTGGGAATCATGTTTCTACTGTGTAGATTAACAACGAAAGACAACCATGGAAGATTACTATGACATGGGCTGTAGTGCAGATTTTCTCAAAGCAAGCTCTAATAGATCATTACGTGTGTTGTTCGTTGTACTGTATGTATAATTTTTCTTCTTTTTTTGAATGCATTGATTTACCAGCAATTCTGCAGAGCACTGTAAAAAATGCATTTGGTAATGACACTGGAATGAAAAGAAATGTGCGGAATAAATAGACTGGGGATTGGTTTTTATTTCATTAGCTTTCTCCAGAAGGTTCTGTTTGGTAAAACTAATTTAATTACTGACTTCAGTGGGATGCTCAGTCCCATACACATGTTTTTGTGCCCAGTGGAGTCCCACAATAACACTGTTCAGTCTCATTTCCATCTCGGAGGTGAGGGGGTGAAAAGGAATTGGATTTTTAGCAGTAAGGGGTAAAATAGTTCGATTCTACCAATCATTGAAGCTATTAAATAACTAGAGCTGTCAAAGAGATAATAGCGATAATAACGCGTTAACGCAAATTCATTTAAACGCCACTAATTTCTTTAACTCATTAACGCAACTTACTATTTTTAGGTTGTAGTGGGCTCAGTTTTAAAGCTAGAGTGAAGGTACTGGTGTCATATGAAACTAGAAAAGTTAAGGAATCCATTTGATACGAAATAACGCTCCAAACTTTAAATCAAATTTCAACTTAAAAACAAAATTTGGGGGAAGAAAAAACTAGCATGGCCATTTTCAAAGGGGAGCTCTGACCTCAAGACATGTGAATGAAAATAGGTTGTATGGGTACCTATGAGTCTCCGCTTTCCAGACATGTACACTTTATGATAATCACGTGCAGTTTGGTGCAAGTCATAGTCAAGTCAGCACACTGACACACTGACAGCTGTTGTTGCCTGTTGGGCTGCAGTTTGTCATGTTATGATTTGAGCATACTTTTTATGCTAAATGCAGTACCTGTGAGGGTTTCTGGACAATATTTGTCATTGTTTTATCTTGTTAATTGATTTCCAATAATAAATATATGCATACATTTGCATAAAGCAGCATATTTACCCACTCCTATGTTGATAAGAGTATTAAATACTTGACAAATCTCCCCTTATGGTGTCTTTTCAACAGATAAAAAAATATGTGATTAATTTGCGATTAATCGTGATTAACTATGGACAATCATGCGATTAATCACAATTAAATATTTTAATTGATCGACAGCCCTATAAATAAAAATGTACAAAAATGTATTGGTTATAACGGTAATTACAGTTGAGAGAATGAGCTAAGAAATCATGTGTTTCATTTCTCAGAATGTTCTGGGAGAGAGTTAAGAAAGAGAAGTTAAAACATGCCGGATCATTTTTGCATGTGTGATGTAATCGCGCCTGTAAATAGCTATCATGAATGCCACCTCTGAGTGTGTTCCATCAAAACAGTCTGTGTGCGTGCAGCCCTTTTCCATTCAAACAGAATGAAACCTCTGTCATTCAAATACAACGAAACTGGGCCAGGGTGACTGACACGCAACACAGTAAAAGTGAAAAACCTTGCTGTGAAAAGGCAGTGAGAACACTTTGCCATGAAAACTTTATGTAACTTATGAAAGGAATAACAACTCTATTTCGCCACAGCCTTTTTGTCATTACAAACAACGGCTCCGAAGTATTTCCGTCTCTCTAATTTGCCCGGTGTCTTTGCAAGGCTGGAGAGAATCAAAGTTTAACTCCTGAATCCCACAAAGGCCAAAATGTAGACCATCTCACCACTAAAGTGTGTACATGCCCACTTACATGCACGCATATGATTTGTGATGATGGCATAGAATTTAATGATGAGAAATTTAAACCTTTAAAACATGTATTTTTTCAAAAAGAACAATTCATCTTCTTTTGCTTTTTGAAAAACGGCCCGTATTTGAGACGTATTTGCAGATCCAGGCGGTATAATGTTGGTAAGGGGATTGTTCATGCAAGAAAGGAACAATTCGGAGCAGGTTGCTGAAATGTTTCCATTATTAAAATGCAGAGGAGAGACAGTGGTCTAACCTTCCTGCTGCGTGCAAAACCGAGTGCAGAGTTTTAATTACTTCTTTCAGGGGCTGAAATTGTGTTCGTTGCGCACTTCCTCAAACTTTTTCACACCTTCCGATTCTCCTTTCCTCTTCAGCTTCAAATAGTTAAATCCTTGTGAGCAAATGGGTATGAGTCACATTTATCCATATTCTGTATCTATATGTCTGAGTTTGGTTTGCACAGTTGTACAATTTTATTAAAAGGAGGTTTTCCATTAATTGTAAAGATAAATGCCAGTCAGTTACTAGTCACAGTAGCCTGTGAAAACAGTTGCAGGGGTCATCAGGTCAGCTTGGCTTCGAGGACAAAGAATATATAATGAAGCCTGTGTTACAAATTGGACGTGTGGAGTTTTAAAGACCATTTACCAAGCTAGGACGATGTAACAAAAGTTTGATCATTACTAAAGGTGAGGCTGGCGGTCTCCAAATGTTATGGAAATGCAATACTAAGTCACCAGAGTGTCCGTTTAATGCAGTTGTTCTCAAATTGTTTCTGTCATTCCCCCCTTCGGAGGAAGAAAAATGTTCATGCCAATCCCAAACCAATTAGAAGGGAGCAGAAGCATAGGCGCCGAGTCTTTCTGTCTCTCCACTTTCAAGAGTTATGGTAATAAAGTATTTAGGTCTTAAGGTTCACTGACAGTTTGCAATAATGTCTGTGTGGCGTAACATGTTGGACCTTTCTCCAATCATGATTAACCATAGTGTAGCCTAAAATGAAATCAAAGTGATCTGGAATAACGCCCGCCACAGTTCCATAATGAGCCAAAAATATTTTTACACTTCACAACGGATGGGGTCTGCGCAGTCGGATTGAACTCTTAACAAGGGTTAAGATGTCTCCCCTGCGCTGGCTCGTCATCACATCGCATCTCCTCCGGTGCACCTGCTCTATATACAACTAGATAGATCTAGCCTCTTCATTTTGGTCTCAAAGTGCACCAGATTGATGCATTTAACTTTACAAAATTTCCCCTAGAAGATCCAAGGCCCACCCACCACAGTCTCACAAAATCCTGTTGTAAACTCTGTATTACATTAATCCAAAACTGGATTCCCCCCGCCTCCCCACATCAGAACTTCTTCTGGCGCTGCTGAGAGGAAGTGGGTTATAAAACCCTCCAACAGTGAGTCTACATCGATGCTGACTCAACCAGCTGACCTTACTGACAACGCGCAACGTCTTTTCATTTTCGTTCTGTTTTTCAAGACAATCTGTACAAAAGTAATACCCGAAGAGAGGGAAGGTCGTCCTGAAGCTTGCAGCTGTATTTATACCCTACATCTTAAAGGGGACATGTCATGAAAAACTCACTTTTTCAGTTCTTGTACACATACATTTTAAGACATCCTAGTCCATTTGTTTGTGGGCTGCATAGATCAAAATCTATGTAATTCAACAAGCCATCAAATCTGGCTCCCTTTCCTATGTCACATGCAGGCTCATTAGAATATGCCGCCCACAGCTTGAGAACTACCTTTGTGAAGGTGCAAAATATTTTTCTCGTAAGCCAATCAGAGCAGACTGGGCTTTTTCAGAAGGGGGGCTTAAAAAGACAGGTAGTGTTTCAGACAGAGGGTGAATACATGTATATTCAGACAGACAGTGTGAGAAAAATAATGTGCTTTTTGAACATTAAAGCATGTAAACATGTTCTAGTACAAACCCAAAATACAAGCATGAACCTCAAAATGAGCATGATATTTCCCCTTTAGAAGGGCGCTTCATTCAGCTGTGAGTGTGACTACAAACGGAGTTGATGGAATTGGGCCTATACGAGTCTAAAACATTTCTTGAAAGTATGAACCACTTGTGTAGAACGTATGGTCCATACAGTCCAATATCATGTCAATAGGATGCAACTATAAACTACCGAGCATGCCATAGTCATGGGATTCAGAACTATCTTTAGCTGACTTCAAGCGGCAGCAATGCTTTTCCCTGACGGGCTCAATACACTTCATGGTTAAATCACTTGGTGGGCACCAGAAATACACATGGCTCTCTACAGAGACTGCCCTCCATACTGGGCTGTTTTACATTCAACCCCAGTGCTGAGGGAACACTCAAGCATAGTTTAGCGGTAAGGACGTGATGCCCATAAAACACGCTCAGGCCCAGAGAAGATTTATCAACGGGCTCCCTCTCTGCTGCTGCTAGCAGTAGATTACATGTCAAAAGTGGCACAGCGAGACGATATTTCAGCCAATAAGCGTAGGGCGGAGGGAGAGCAGGGCTCGTCTCGAGAGTGACATTGCACGGTCTCGCTCAGAGAAGGGCTGACCTCTGATCCTATTGTTCTTAAGAGTGATGGCTGACCATAAACCTGCCTGACATCATTGCGATGAAATGTAGCAACAGGGGAGGCAAAACAAATTACAGGCTTGAGGGATAAAATACTCGGGATGGAATCTTTGCACAGACTGAGTACATAACTGCAGAGATGGTCTCCGTCTTGTTGTACAGTTGCACAGAGGTAATGAGCCAATGGCAAAAAAATCAGAATGTCATACAGTACAAATCATTGCAGACATAAATTTAATGGAAAACCATTTTTCCCCCTCAGGCTCAGTGTGAGTATTCATATGAGGAATGTAGACTAATGCAATCTATTTGGTTCTCCAACACAGAATATATCAATCAACCTGAGTCCAACAGATTCATGTAAAGGCATTGAACCGTGTCAGGACTGCAGCTGTAGCCCCTCTTTGACCTGGATCAAAAGGAATCCATCAACTAAATATCAATGTCTCTTCAATACTGCACATTAGCCATTGTAATTAAAAGATTGTTATTATAAAAAAAGTATCTAAGCTTGGACCAGTGGGCAACCTCTGGATCTGAAAAGTGAAGCCAAGCGCCTTAAACTTCAGTCTTTCTAATAGCCAGCAGGGGGCGACTCCTCTGGTTGCAAAAAGAAGTCTGATTGTATAGAAGTCTATGAGAAGATGAGCCTACTTCTCACTTGATTTATTACCTCAGCAGAAAGTGCAGCTGATACCTGTGTATCGATACTATGGAAAATGAGTATTGAAACCATTTCAAATATTCAGTATCTGACATGTATTGATTAGGGGTGTCAAAGTTAACGCGATAATAACACCACTTATTTCTTTGACGCATTAACGCAACTTGTGTTTTTTAGGTGGTAGTGGGCTCAGTTTTGATGTCATATGAAAACCTAAGGAGTCCATTGGTACTAGCCATGTCATACCCACAAGTCTCCCCTTTACAGACATGCCCACTTTATGATAATCACATGCAGTTTGGGGCAAGTCAGTCAAGTCAGCACACTGACACACTGACAGCTGTTGTTGCCTGTTGGGCTGCAGTTTGCCATGTTATGATTTGAGCATATTTTTTATGCTAAACGCAGTGCCTGTGAGGGTTTATGGACAATATTTATCATTGTTTTGTGTCGCTAATTGATTTCCAATAATAAATACTGTATATACATGCATTTGCATAAAGACAGCATATGGTCCACCCCCATGTTGATAAGAGTATTAAATACTTGACAAATCTCACTTTAACATACATTTTGAACAGATAAAAAATGTGTGATTAATTTGCGATTAATCGCAATAATATATGTTTCAATCATGAGATTAATCGCGATTAAGTTGTAGTTTAAGTAGTATCGATACTTCAATATTTTTGACACCACTAAAACAGAGTAGCCCCGTTTCATCAAATATTCAGTAAAGAGCAGTCAACATACTACACTTTCTCACTACAGCTTCATCTTATTTATATCATGCTGATTATTATGCAGTATATTTCAAAATAAGGTGCCCGAAAGGCCAAAATACGCCCAGTATAGTATGAGTTGAATGATTTATGATTGTGTCTTCCGTCCTCTGGCATGTGAAAGGATGTTTCAGTCAAAGCTGGATAAAATGTTAATTGTGGCAAACAGCACTGTAGGG
>CAKALG010012726.1:0-13397 GCA_916700815.1 Helicolenus hilgendorfi
ACACATGCTGCCTTGTTGAGATGGATACAGATTAACATGTGTGGGAGACAACTGACTTGGATTTCTGCAGAAGTCCGAACATACAGAATATGCTGAATAAAGTCCACAAAAATAGGGACGTTTATAAAGTCAATCTAGATAAAACTGTGATTAAAAAGTGAAAAAACTTCGACAGTAATACTGTATATCAAAGTCTGTGATTCTCAAGATGAAAAAAATGTATTTGCTCCTTTGTACATGGCCCTCAGCAGATTTTTTTTTATTTGATCCGCTTTAATTTGTGCACTGTGAAACCGTACCAGACTAAATAAAAAACAAACCAAGAGTATGAATTTCCCTCTGATTCGGACTAGCCAAAAGGACTATGGTTTAGTGGCTTCTCATCTAACTCTCGACAAAAAAGCGATTACGAATATTTTCCAAAATGTCAAACTATTGCTATATACTGGAGTCTTCCATTAGCTGCTAGCTTGAACGCTGTGAGTACTAACAATAGCCATGTTTGTTGTTTACGTTCATTATGATCATTTTGCGGGAGTGGCTTTGGAGGGCGACCTGAAGTGACGGACTGTCAGTGTTGCCGACTTGGATACTTCCCCTCTAGATTTTGTGATTTTTGGAGCTAGTGCTGCTAGCTACTTTCATCGGAAAAGACACTGGGCTCAGGTTTTTGTTTGGATAATTTGTCAAATCTAGCTTTTAGTTTCTTATCATTGCCGACCCTACCTTTTAATGACAAAAGGAAATAAATGGAAACCTTTAGATGCTTTGAAGAGTAGACAAGATACACTTAAACAGTTTGCAAACTTGTTTCTTAGTTAGTTAGGGTATAAAGTATGAGTAATTTGTAGTAGATCCTGTCGGCTAAAACATGTGGAACCACTGGTAATATGCTTACTCGCTTTCTTTCCGGGAAATAGATAAGAAGATTGATGACACTCTTTGATATGAGCGGTATCATCCTTCCCATCCAACTCTTGCCACACATGTCCCAAAAGATTGATAGAATATGGTAGTCACATTTTTCAAAACATTTTTCACAATCATGTAATTTGCTTTCATTTAAGATATTTTCTCAATCAATCAAAAGTGTTCTCATGAGTCTCTACTGAGTCTCAACAATAGAACGAATCAGTTGCTCATGAAATATTGTATCAACTCCAAAGATTACAAGCCTGAGAAACCTCACACACCTCCGCCTCACAACCCTACACCCTAAACAAGGATTCATCTTCCTGTTACTCATACAGCCTGTTTTATTTTCCGTGAGAACTGACAAGATAAAGTGGAAAAATCCCCTCTTTGTTAAAGTGAAGAAAAAAAAACACCTCCAACATGGAAAAGACTCATCTTCTCTTCTATCTTATCTCTAGTGTCTGACTCGCTTTAAGATATAACAGGAAACAACAGGATGGATCAGAATCAAATGCCGTGCTGTGGCTGGTACCGACGCTGTATAACAACAGCACAATACTTGGCTTGGCTTCAGTGTTTCTGATGTGTTTTGTCCGTCTTTGATGAGAAACACAAAGCGGCTGACTAAGGGGAGGTTAGCGTGTGTTTATTCAGGGGTAAAGGAAACACGCTGGGCTGCGAGACTCCTCCATGTGGAGTCACAGCCACATGAGAGTCAGTATGAGGATGAGTCCTAAAATCCACCTGTAGCTACACCGCCACCTTCCTCCCCTGTGAGGGGATGCTGTGGTGGCTAGTATCCCCCCACCACTGCTACTACAGCGTGGTGGTGACTCACTGTCTGGGCATCAGCAGGCTCTTACAGCACTGGCTCATTCTCTCAGTAATTGACTCCAGATCACATGAAACAACAGGAAAACTAGTAAAAAAAAAAAACAGGGCCGCTCACAAAGGAAATGTTCAATCAAGACGAAATGATAAAACAAAGAAGATGTTTGTGTTAGAAGGTGCATTTATGTCAGCTCGCGTGCACACACTGATTGGGTGTGTGTGTGTGTGAGAGACTGGAATAGGAAAATGTATGTTTTATGTTAAACTGTGCTGGAGCCATTCATACACAGGATGAGTAGATATTCCTCATCATGCTGTCTAATTCTGCTTTTACTTACTGTGTCTGTTTGGCTCATCGGGAACCGTAATCTATGATGACTATACCAGTGTGGGCTTATCAGAGGTTGCTCAGGCTGTTCTCAGACACCATTTGTTGTTTGCTATACATACGAAAAATAATGCACTGTAATTTGTATATATCCCACAAAATTAATTAGTTTTTTTTGCCTAAACCAACACGTTTTCACTCCCAACTCGTCAAATACCGCCGCTTGGTCAGTGACCCTCGGCATCAGAGACCGATACACAGGGTACCCCTCTTCTCTTACTTTTGGACGGACCAGGGACGGCGTAACAATATGCTTATTACACGGCTTTGTTGAATACTCGATCCTGATTGGTCAATCACAGCGTTTTATGGTCTTTTATTTCCTTATAGAAGACCTTAAGTAAGTAGCCGTGTAATAAGCGGGATAATGTACAGGTAGTGGCTCACTGATGTGAAATAAACCCCTTCAGGGCGATGGACTTGTATCACCCTGAAGGTGTTTACTTCACAACAATGACCCGCTAGCTGTATAGTATCCCTTACTTGTTACATGCATAGTGTCCTTTCAAAATTAACTTCTGTTTTCACAGGACGGTAGGTTTAGGCAACACGACCACTTAGTTAGGTTTAGAAAACGGTCGTAGTTGACGACTCACGTGACTAGAGACTCAAATGACTCACCGGACTGACAAGACCAATGACTGACGTGACGAAATAAGTCAACGTTACTTTTAGTTTCACACGGGACACGAACAGTTGTCTCCTGTCTCGTGTTTGTTTGACCATTGCACCAACTCTCTCGCCCGCCCTTAGCGGACTCTCACGCTATTAATACTACGTCACTTGCTCCAACCATTGAATAATGGGAGTTAGTTGAAAGTGCGTCACATACTGACGCTGAATGGTGCCTCCGTGCATCGGTTTCTGATGCCGAAAGGGCACTGCCCAATGGACCCAATGGACCCAATGGACCCAATGGACCCAATCGACCCAATCGGGTTTCCTAAACCTAACCAAGTTGTTTCCTGTGAAGACAGAAGTTTATTTTGAAAACACTAGGGTGGAAATTGACACACCTTGTGTTGCTGGACATTTCTAGGAAAACGCACAAAAAATTAGGAATAACTTTTCGTAAGATATCATACGAACCGTTTTATGAGGATACGTTGCATATACCGTACACACTGCCTCTCCAACACACCGCCAGAGTCAAAACAGACATCTCCTTGAACCACGAGGCTAATCCGAACATTACATAAACTCATTCACCGAAGATACACGTGCGTACCGGCTGGTCACATCAAAACATAAATTCTACATTAGCATTGCCGTAAATAGTTTTACCAGCGGGGTGAACTTGCAGAAATAACAGATGTTTATAAATGATCTGCAGTAAAGGAATCTGCTGTCACTCTGGCTGTTCTCTCTGGCCAGAGGAATGCGTTCGGACCGCAACACCTCCGAGCGCTCAACACCTAACATGGTATATGTCCTTGATGATTTAGCTTTCCATTAACTATGCCACGGTTCTGCAAAGTTACATCCTGATAGTAAGTTCAATGGCAGGCACTGTGGAGGTGCGTTAATACATCAGAGACCGCAGAGGGAGAACAGAAGAGAGGCAGTGTTTTCACAGAGATGTGTTTGTATACTCTTGACGGCGCAAATATGTGCATGTGTGCCAGATAAAATCAGAGCCTGCTGTCATGCGTAGTAATGACAGGGCACACAGCATTAGCCATTTGTTTGTCATTTAGACTTCAATACAGGCACACAACATCCCCTTATTACCCAGCCTGCCCTTATGCTCTGCACATGTTGGTCACTGTGTCACTTGTGTTAGCTGACAAAAGCGAGCAGTAGGCAGCTGTTGATCTGAGTTATGAGAGAAAAGTACCTCGGTTGATCCTGTGAAAGCCACTTTGTCTATGCCCATGTGCGAAGCAATCGCAGCTCCTGCCGTTGGCCCAAATCCTGGCAAAATATTGATGACTCCCGGTGGAAACCCGGCCTGTCAAAACAATATGAGAGGAAACAAGCTTTAGCGGAGATGACAGCAGAGCCAAGCAAAACCACAGGCGGTGTGGGGGAATCCGGACCCAACCCAACCTCCCTACCAGCAGAGAACGGGGAGAACATCAAAAAGACGAAGGCGACAGACAGATAGTCTCCAGAAAGGGGCGAGGCCCGAGAGGGCCGGGGGAGACAGGGAGGATGTGGACACTGAGATTTGTACAGCGTGATCAGGTTTTTCTACATTAACATGTGATGCTGCATTGTTCCCATCTTATTTAACTTGGTTCCTATTATACACAACTCGCTAACCCTGCTGTTACGGACTTTGACAATACAACGCACTGCTACACAGATTTCGCATTTTGGATTTGACTTTACTACATACTTGATTTACAGTCGTATTTCATGTTGACTTCCGTCTTAGCTGCACTGTATAAGAAGCTCTGTAATGTTTTCTCAGGGCTCTTTTGTAATGTGTCAGCACTGATATTCAACTTCCTATTAACTCTGCTGATTACAAATGTTTTGTTCATTTCCGTTTAAAGATTCGCTGACTAAGTAGCTTGTTCACTTTTTTCACATCACCATTCAAATGTACTTCAGTACGTACATCATTAAAGGAGCAGTGTGTAGGATCTGGCGGTATCTGGTGGTGAGGTTGCAGATTGCAACCAATTGAAGACTCTCCCGTGTGCCATGTGTTTAGGAGAACTACGGTGGCCGACGCGAAAACGCGAATATTCCTCTCTAGAGCCAGTTGTTGTAAGAGTAGAGTGTGTGTGTACGTGGGAAGTGAGTGGTGAAGCAAGAGAGAGAGAGAGCGGCAGCGCCCGGAGCGAGTAACTGTATCGTCTGCGGCCCAAGCAGGAAAAGTTGTGTTTGTCCGTTCTGGGCTACTGTAGAAACATGGTGGTGCAACGTGGCGGAGATTATCTTGCTGAACAAAACATGTAAGTATCATAAACGTGTGTTTGCCACAGAGCTTATTTTATACAATAATCCAAAATCCAATAGAAAATCCCTGTTGTTTTTTTGTCGAGGGAACCAGGGCGATGCTAACTTCCTGGTTGGCCAACAAAAATACGTCATCGCTGCACCACTTTATAGACTCTGAATTTGAAGTCGAACACTGGAGTGAACATTTTTTTTTCCCACTCAGCTGCTCATGATTTTGGTTTAAACGTGGTTTGACGTGAATGCAGCATAATAGTTTAACAGCCTACAACTATTTGCAACAGTATAACATTATGATTGTTTCTGTGGCCCCGTGCAGTCTTTTAATAAAGAAAGACAAAGACATGTTGCTGTTGAGTTTTTAAAGTGGAATTTTTCAATGCTCTAAGGACCATAAACAAAATGCTATTGACTTTCATTGTGTTGGGGTAGCAGGAAAAAAATCTCAAAGATTGAAATCTCAACGCTTTAGCTGATAAAATCAGAACTATCTGCGTTGCGACATACCACTACGCGCAAGAGATAAAATGTTGTTTTTTGTGATTTAGTTGAACTGACCCTTTAACTCTAGCAAATGTGTTGCCTGATGTTAATCTGAGGCTGGAAAATTAGGATTACAGTCTCTGAAAAGATGTGCCAGATAGACAAGTGACACTTTGCTAAACATCTGTTCTTTGTCGCCTTGCGGTTATATTAATATTGGATTATCCAAATAAAGTGTTGGCCAGATTCACAGTGAACACTGTGTTCTTGGCAAACTGAAGCCTGCAAGTGATTCGGATTCAGTTATTGGGGAGTATTAACGTTGGACTGCCCAAATGAGATGTTGGCAAGCTGCCTCGTGAACATATGTGTGGTTGGTTGGTAAAAGGATTCATGTCATTTACCTCCTTGACGAGAGCTGCGATGTAGAGACAGGTGAGCGGTGTCTGCTCAGCAGGTTTGAGGACAACAGTGTTTCCACATGCGATTGCTGGACCCAGCTTCCATGCTGTCATCATCAGAGGGAAGTTCCACTGTGCGTGACACACACACACACACACACACACACACACATGGAAAAAGACATCATGCATCTGACTGACACACTGGGTGGTCACAAGTCAAGCTCAATAACTCATCGCTCTTAAGTCACTTACTCTCATTTTCACTCTGTCTAAACATAGTCAAGTGAGAAAATGTTCTCGGCACTTGTACAGTATTTTCTCTTCCCACAGTATTCTGAGAAAGCCGGGAAATTGCAACACATGTGCAATAGACCCATATCACTGTACAAAACACAGGCCTGTGTTATTTCTGCTTTACACAGGAGCCCATGGGGCTCAACGCAGAACCACACGCTTTCTGAATTCTTGCACAATCAACAGTGTCTCTTTCTCCTTGATCTTTTCCTCCTTTCTCACCATTCTATTTCCCTCCAACCCACTCGATTAAATCCCTCAGTTCGCTCTTCTGCTTCTCACTTCTCGTTCTCTATTAGTCAAACTCACTGTAATTTTTTGGGGGCATACCAGCAGGATTTACAGGCATAAACAGTGACTATCAGGGACTTAACTGGAAAATGCAGAATGTAATTCAATAAACAGGCCGGACTAGCAAACAACGACGTCTCTTTAAAACTCGATTCGTTGTTATCGGTTTTGTTTTTCTCTTCTCCTTCTTTCTTTTGTGTCCATTTTGCATGTCACTTGTAGGAAGGGTTATACTCACAGGGATAATTTGTCCACAAACTCCAATGGGCTCATATCTGGTAAATGTCAGATACTCTCCATCTGTGGAGGAACACACACACATACACACACACACACACACACACACACACACACACACACACACACACACACACACACACGCACACACACACACACACAAAAAGAGAAAACAGGGTTATTCATTTCGAGCTTTGGTTTAAACCTCGTAAAAATGCCCGAAAGACATGAAAAATGTCACCGTGCATGTACCTGATACCCCCGGTGTTGTTGACTCAACATGTTAATTTGTAAATGAATCCACACGCAACATTCCTGGTTGCTTTACCCCGGTGAGAGATTACATTTCTTTTTCGAGCCTCCTACAGCACAGGCATGTGTGTAGCTGTTTTAGGTCATAGAGATGGGTGTTATGCTGGAAATGTTTGCTCATTCCTCTTGCATTACTTAAGTAAAAGGAGGTACTTACTAAGGGTGTGCCATGCTTGTTCATTCTCCACAAAAAACAATTGATATTGAGAAATGTGTGTATAAATGTGTTACAACAGTCGTCAGCTGATGAAACATTGCCTCATGTTGCATTTGGACTGGAATGACCAATGGTAGATGAAGAGCCAGATAATCATTTTCAATGGGACGCAGTGGAAGTATGACAATGGACACAAAACTGCAGCACAGATTCTCATATGTCAACCTTTCCCCTTGATTCAAAAGTGGATGTTGGGTCTTTCAAAACTGTTATTGTGTGGAGAGTGAAACTATAAACCTATTAGACATGAGATTTTCAGGAGGAGCTCAAGTATCTGCGAGGCTTGTTTGAAAGTATGACTCCTACAAGATGACTTGTATTTCAATTTGGAACAAGCAACGTAAACGATACCAAACTGTGTAGCCAAAGGTGCTCCACATAATGTCACTCCCCATTCATTTCACACTGTCTGTGATTTAACACAATAATCTCAGCATAACGTGCATCCATGTTGTTGATGATAAATTTGCATCCTGACAGGGGAACAAACACGATAACTGACAGCCTTACATCATACAGGCTACAGGAATAACCTTGTTTATTTCCTCTGAATGTCTACTAGAGCAATGAAGCTTAAACCAAAGCCCTGGCTAAATGCTTACCGCGGTTAGTTTGGCAGCAGCGTACAAGAGAAGCTTTGAGAGGGACAATGCGGTGGTATCAGGAGGTTTCCCATGTCCTCTCTCTTATTCTATTTTCCTTTTTTTGTGCTTCCTGTTGAAACAGACAGCCAACTTTCCCCTCTCCCAACCCCCAAATTCAACTGCCTTAGAGAGGCGACACTGGTGGCAGCCTCCTCGGGACAATAAATGTAGTGTTTGGATTGATTGCCAATTTGATACCTTACTTTGCTGAGTATAAGTGTGCTTTTTCTACAAAACCTTTTTCTTATCCAAGTAAATATGCAACCTGATCTCACGGGAAGGCGTATAAATAGAGTGACATTACAAGGACATTGCATGTGTGATGAGGACCTTTTAACGTGTCATTTGTACACCTCACAACAGAACTACGCTAACGTCCGCAGTTAGGTTTAGGCAACAAAACCACTTAGTTATTTTTCAGAAAAACGTCATGGTTGGGCTCAAAATAAGTATGTAAACTAAGTACAACAAAGGTACAAAAGACACGTCACTAATGTAACTTCAAAATAACTCAACAACACTTTGGGACACGAACAGTGGTTTGGTACACCAGTCTCCCGGTTGAAAATCATCCACCTCTCCTCCCATCCGCCTGCCATAAGCAGTCTTTGTTCCACGTCACTAGCTCTGAGTGTGACATGTTTATGCTGATGCTTTTACATTGCAGTCAGTATAGACTACATGACATACAAATGAAACACCAAAAGCAAGAACTGCGTCCTTATTGCACGCAAAATGACTTGCGAATTACTGTGTCATTCATACGCCATTTAGTGGGCTGAAATATCCAAAACAGCAGACACTGACACAGTTAGTGAATAGCTGGTGAACATAGTGGAGCATTCAGCAGCTAAAGAGTCAGATATTTCCTTCAGGAGTTGGTGGAGACCAAAAACAGAGTTAAAAGAGAGTGAATATTGCACTTACAATCATCAAGTGACTAGAAACACAACTCAAAATAGTAATGATTCTCCGTAACTGTGTTGATAAGCAACTGCTTGCTAACAAGTTTGGCATATCTACGTAAAAGATGATGATATGTCAACAAGTTCTCCCTTTACGTCCCTTTCTAATGCAGTGGTTAGCCAAACTATGATGCTCCACTACGGTCGCAGTAAACACGTGGTTAACAATGTGAATTCAAACAAAAACACGCTTAGGTTCAGGCAACAAAACCACATAGTTAGGTTTAGGAAAAAACATCATTGTTTGACTTAAAAGTTCCACGATTATAAAGTGAAAAATAAACTTAATGTTGGTTTCACATGGGACACGATCTGCAGTCTCCTGGATGAAAGCCCTGTGTTTGTTGGACCCATTTACCATGATTTTTCACTCTTTAAACTATGTCATCACACTCCTAGAGCACTTTCTCTGAGCTTTTAATGTTAACGTGGGTTTACATTGTACTTGAAAGCTCGGTGTGTGTCATACAGAAGCTAAAGGGTGCTTTCTGCGTCGGTATTCACACGCCGAAGACCGCGACAAAGCGTCGGTATTTGGCGCCCTGGTAATGTCAACGGGCTGGTCAGTTTTGTGTTTACAACTTGTTTCCACTGCCCCCAAGAGGCCAAAAAAAAACAACTATTGCAGGTTTGAAATGCATCTATGTTTAATGCCTTCAGACAAACTGTTGTTTGAGAATTTTGTCTGAAAAACAATTAACAAAACTATGATTCAAATCAAGGCACATCTGATTGTCATAATCTGACAAGGAAACCAACTTTTGGTACTCTAGTTTTTAATACTTAGCGAAGACACAATTCAGTCGATATTCAAAAATTCTGAAAAAAAAGTCTGAAAAAATGTCCGAAAAAAAAGTTTGAAAAAAGTCGAAAAAGAAAAAAAGTCTGAAAAAAAATTCCGAAAAAAAGGTCAGAAAAATAGTGTGAAAAAATGTCCAAAAAAAAAGTCTAAAAAAAAGTCTGGTTTAATACCCAGCCATACTAGCCACCACCACTCCGCCTTCCATCCATTTCACTAAAACGCTGCCGTAACACTCAAAGAGGGATCTTACCCATTGGAATGGAGGTGCCGTGGATCTTGTCTGCATATCCAGCAAAGTATCTCAGTGTCTTTATGGTTCCTTGGAGGTCCACAAACAGGGTGGGCAGGAAAGGCTTCCCACTGTTCAGTGACTCGAGAGTCTGAAGAGAGACGGGGGAGACGTTTTGAGAAATATGTGATATAACCTTGTGATCCTCACATAAGTCCATACTGTTTCAGTCTTTACACTCTCCCGCGGGTGAAATGTGACACTAAGATAACACTAAACTACAAATACAGACCCTAAGTTACAGTTATATGTTCTCTTTAAGTTTATTAGCATTTTCAAACACGGCGACGACTCAAAGTGCTTTGCAGAAGGTATAAAATGTAATAAACAGACAAAGGAGTAATTGTTATACCACCCTGCAGTTACAGTGCTGTCGGGTAACAATCAAGTAGAAAAGAAAACTTTTTGTGATTATCTCCATGTGGAAAATAACATCCTCTCTAAAATAAAAAAAAGTTATTCACATGAATTCATTCAGAGTCATGCCAATATAACTTACAGCTAGATAGACGCTGTCTCTCTCCACCAGGTCAGCCAGTTTGGAGAGCAGACGACCCCTCTCAGATGCGTCCATCCTTCGCCATACGGAGCCCAAAGAAAAGGCGAGGCGAGCCGCTTGAACTGCTTTATCAACATCAGCCTTTGAGACAAGAAACATACTTTAATTATCTAACCTGATCCACTAAACGGGTGTCTTCTTGCACTTTTCATGCCAGGAGCATATCTATATATCTTTGTAGGGACGGGTCAGAACAACTGCCAGCTAGTTTACACATGTATAAAGAACTAAAAGCAAGATTTTAGGCGGTAGTGAGAAGAAAAACTGAAGCTTGATTTTCATTGTCAAACTATCCCGTGGTGGAAAGTACATTTACTTAAGCAGTGTGTACTGTACAATTTAGATTGTTTTTTATTTACACTCTACTACATTTCACCGTCACATTCATTTACTATTCAGATTAAGATTTTGCACTTAAAACATATGATCAGTTTACAAAATATGATGCATTTTTATTGATTAAACCACTCAGCAGTAAATGACGTAGTTAAAATTTGCCTCATCTTGACCAACTACAACATTAAAGTACTGCTTACGTGTTAATCTATCAATAATAGTGATTCAGTAATATAATATTATTAACACCAACAGGGTTCATTTTGTATAATGAGTACTTTTACTTTTGATACTTTAACCCATTTGGAAAAATGCCTTTGCCTTTGCATTTGTTCTCAAAAGTTAAAAGAAATTTGGTACGGACATACTTTGGGCGAGTATCTAACAGTACAACTTTGAAATAGTTAGATCACATGAAAAATCACAGTTTTATAGTTTTGAAAAATGAGGAAAAACGTTTATTAAATGTTGTAAAGTATTGTTTTTCTACTTCATATGTGCATATCTTTGATGTTTAACTTGTGAACTTGAGTTCATCATAAATTACAAATACTTGATTGAGCTCCTTGTAGTTTCTAAGATTCACCCCTTTTCTTATCATACTATATCTCGTCTTTGGGCACATGGAACTAATGGAGTCTATTGCAAAAACAGTAGTCCCATTATGTGTGTGATATAGCATGATAACAAAAACTCACTTTTCAGCTAAATGGTTTGACCGATTTTAAAGTGAAAAATTTCAGCTGCGGGCACGAATGTGTTAAGATGCCGTGCTGTAGAGTGTTTACCTTATCGGCTTCCTGAACCTCACAGATCTGCTCTCCAGTAGCCGGGTTGTAGGCAGGAAAGACCTTCCCACTAACAGAGTCGTGCCACTCATTGTTGATGAAGATCTGCAGGGGAAAAAAATGCCTTTTTTAGTATTTAAGTCAATAAATAATCTGAGTCATGAATGTAATTTCTTTTGTATGAATTAAATGATTATTCAAACAAGCTTAATTTGCAAAGGAGCTACCTTTTTTATTATACTTTTTTTTAATAATTCTGTTATGTTAAGTAATCATTTCATCACATGCTTGTAGTTGAGGCTGTGGGAGACTAGCAGTCCCAGCTCTTCCAGGCTCTTGTGTAAGGGATATGGGAGAATCTCTGGAAATCTGGACAGAGATTCCTGTCTGTCCTGCATTGCTCTCTGGGGAGTGCTCCACCATCCAGACAAAGGGGTGGGGTGGAGGGGTGGGGGGGTGCAGATAAATCCCTATCAGACACCAGACCCCCACCCACCAACCCACCCCCAAGCACACAGACACACGTTTCACAACATCGCTGCTCGTTTACGAGATCATAAAACACGTGCCGCGCTTGGTTTCTGTGATGCGTTAAAGCAGGTCTTCCGTTAAACAACCGCCTCGGATTCCAAACAGGACATATGAAGACCAAAAAGAAAAATAAATGTTTACAGAGTCGCATAGCTGAGAATTATGTCACAAAAAAATACAAGCGAAACCTTCAACGAGCTGATGAAAAGTGGAACAAAATGCAAGGTGTGATTTGAAACTTGCAAGTTAGGTCATAAGAAAAAAGCTCCTTCCTCGCTGACATGTTTAGATCCATTAGGCAGACTGCTCACACACTGTTTTTAATGGCTGTCAGTCTGCCTGATAGATAGAGTGCAAGGAGAACATCTGCTGGCACAAATCCCTCTGTGTATACATATGCTCTTACCGTCCCTCTACTTTAGAGGAGTTCAGATGCACTGAGAGCAAACCTGAGAGCAGGGTTCAAGTATCCCACTGGCCTAAGCCTCCCTAAACTCTCCAACATGTTTACCTCCATAAACGCCGGGCTTTAAGCACTATTTAATTGGCTGTAAACTGTTGCCCGTGTTTACTTTCGGGTTGGTATAAAATGCCAGGGAGTCTGAAAACTGTTGGAGTCGCAGCAAACACATCACTCCGCCTCCCTCCTCCTCTTCATTCCCACGGCTCACATGCAGCCTCATAATGTGGCCTCTGCGTATGAATAACTCACAAGCAGACGTTTAAGGTGTTCAGTATCTGTGTGTACCACCCCGCAGAACCATACGTTACAGACTCACTCCTCTACGTTTCCTTTGTACTGGTCACACACACACCATCCCCCACACACCTTAACAGATAGACGAGGCCGGAGTGGCTTCTCTCTGCCAGCCGAGCGTTCTCAGGCGCCTTCCATCAGAGTCCACCTTTAATCTGACGCTCATTAAGAGCACTTCATAAAATTGTCAGTAACGATAAGGAGCAGAGGGCCAGCTACAAAAACAGAAAGTCCTGTAGAGCACTGAATTAGTTTTTAAATTTATAGGGGCCACTGAAGTGGGGCGCCCTAAATCAGAGGAGCCCCCTGACAGCCTCAACAGTCCGAGCAAGAATGCAGACCATGGGTAGCTTTATGCATGGCGTAACCCCTCTCACAAGACGCTGCTAAAGGAGAACGGATGAAGCACGAGAACAGTGGAGCGGGCCGCCACCTAAATCACGG
>CAKALG010012727.1:0-15895 GCA_916700815.1 Helicolenus hilgendorfi
AGTGTGGAATACTAAATCAGTAATCAGAACTAAGCGAGGGAAAAACAGGGAGAGACAAATAATATATTTTAGTGTGTGTGTGTGTGTGTGTGTGTGTGAGAGTGAGTGTGGGCGCATCTGGTTTTGTATGTGCTAGCCATGCAGGCTGCACTAGCCTGTGTTTGCGTCAGTGTGTTTGTGTGCTCTGTTTTTGTCAGCCTCCCTCTTTGTAGGCTGGCCAAGCCACCTGTTCCAAAGCCACATCTGTGATCTCCTGGGAAGTGATTGATATGGAAATATAATCATTCAGGCCAGGATTTTATCTCTTCCCTCTCCGACTCGCTCTCTTTCCTCTCTCTCCATCTCTCTTATCTTTCTCACCACCAACCAAATTTCTGCCTTGCGTTTGTCTCTCGCTGCCGCACTTTTCCCATCGCTCCCTCATCAAAACAGCCAACTCCTCTCCTTCCCTGTATCTTTGTAGTTTAACGCAGCTTTCCTAACATGTCTTATGGCACTCTATTTCCTCCTGCGCTGGGTGATCCATTTGGAGGGACAGAACCCCGCAGAGCCTCAACCTCACCTACTGGGAGAAAGATGGAGTGTGAGTCATAAGCAATCAACCAGTGTTCACCGCAGAGGTACAGCTTCTTCAGCGGTGCTCTTAAGGTCTTTGTGGTCTCTCTATGATCCAAAGTTATTTCGCAGGTAGAATACAGATTTTGAATATACGTGTCACGCATGTTATGCTATTGTATATTCTTGCGTCCAAGCTGCACGCCGTTTCCCAGTGACCTTTTCTCTCTTAATGCTACGGTGAACTTTGTGGCAGTATTGCATTAATAATAATTTGACCGTCCTAGTTTTTATGCCTGTGCGCCGGCGACAGCCATGGCTGAAGGAATTATGCTTTTGGGGTTGTCCATTCGTCTGTACGTGCGTACGTCTGTCTGGTCTATTCTTGTGAACGCGATATCTCAGGAATTCCTGGAGGGAATTACTTCTAATTTGGTACAAACATCCACTTGACTCAAAGATGAACTGATTAGATTTCAGTGGTCAATGGTCAAAGGTCACTGTGACCTTGCGTTCGTCGCATTCTTGTGAAAGTGATATCTCAGGAACGCCTTAAGGGAATTTCTTCAAATTTGGCACAAACGTCCACTTGGACTCAAGAATGACCTGATTTGATTTTGGTTCTAAGGTCACTGTGACCTCACAAAACACGTTTTTTACCTCAACTCAAGAATTCATGAGCCAATTATGACAATTTCCCACAAATGTCTAATAGGATAAAATGACAGATATGGATATAAACTGGCAAGAGGGTCGCAGGTTTAAACCCAGATTGGAGTTTGCATGTTCTCTCCGTGTTAGCGTGGGTTTTCTCAAGGTTCTCCGGCTTCCTCCCACAGTCCAAAGACATGCAGGTTAGGTTCATTGTTGACTCTAAATTGCCCGTAGATGTGAATGTGAGCGTGAATGGTTGTATATCTCTATACAGTATGTCAACACTGTGATAGTCTGGTGACCTGTCCAGGGTGTACTCCGCCTTCGCCCAGTGTCAGCCCCCCCCCCCCCCACCCCCCCCCCCCCCCCCCCCCCCCCCCCCCCCCCCCCCCCCCCCCCCCCCCCCCCCCCCCCCCCCCCCCCCCCCCCCCCCCCCCCCCCCCCCCCCCCCCCCCCCCCCCCCCCCCCCCCCCCCCCCCCCCCCCCCCCCCCCCCCCCCCCCCCCCCCCCCCCCCCCCCCCCCCCCCCCCCCCCCCCCCCCCCCCCACCACCCCCAACCCTGAATAGGATAAGTGGTTACAGGAAAATGGATGGATGAATAGAGGCTGTAAAGTATGAACAGTAGATGTTGTACTTGTGCAAGTTCTTCTGTAAGATTTTGGCTGAAACTTCAGCTGGAGCTTAAATCTAGTGATCTCCTACAATCCCCTCGTGGTTTGTCGTGGTGGAAATCATTTGTTTCTGTGATTTTTCTGTGCACTAGGAAGGGGTTTTTGTGTTATAGAGTATTTCTGAGAACCCAAAGAACAGACTTGATAAATACATCCTCTACTTAAAGTATTTTAAAGGGAACATATTATGCTTAATTTCAGTTTTATACTTCTATTTTGAGTTTCTACTAGAACATGTTTACATGCTTAAATGTTCAAAAAACATATTACTTTTCTCATACTGTTTGCCAGTCTGCTGTGATTGGCTTGCGAGAAAAATATGGAGCACCTTTGCAATGGTAGTTCTCAAACTGTGAGTGATACCCAAATGTTTTTCATGATATGTCCCCTTTAATGTAGAGAAACAATAACCATTAAATATTGCATTATGAGGGAGCATTATGTCGTTCCAGATGTGGTTACTCACGGGTTCGCCTGATTGCCCTCTTGGCCCCACAGGTCCATCAGATCCCTAAAATAACAAAGACAAACACAGATTCAACACATAAATCTCATGCACCTCTCTGAGTCAACCTCAGGCGTGGATACATTTATATCCCCTCAGACATAATCTGTGAAAATAGCTCATTAAAGAAATCCACTGCCTGACAGATAAGGCTCAACTATCTTCGAGCAAAGACTAATAGACCGCTCTCTCAAATTTCCCCCTCGCCCGCCCGCCCGCCCGCCTGGATTGATACGATCTTGACAGAGCTTCTATCTTTCATATTTTCAATTCTAAATCCGGGATGCACTGCGTAGCTTCCATGTCTTTTGCAAACCTTGATCCTGAATGAACTCAGGCCAGCGTATCGGAATTAAATTCAAGAGTTTATGACTTCATTTCAGTGAAGCCTTTTTCAATGTGTGGTGCTTTACCATCGTAATAGTTTGTAGAATTGATTCACTGATCTGGAAAGGTTTTAAACTTGCGTGATGGAAAAAATTAAGAGAAACAAAGCACTGCAGCGGGATGTGTTTTCTAGGCTTTGTTTGTTGCAAGTAGATTTCTTTAAAAAAAAAAAAAAAAAGCACTCACCTTTTCTCCTGACTCTCCGTCAGGCCCATGAGGACCCGGCTTTCCTCTGTCCCCCTACAAGATAAAAGCATTAGCCACAAGCCTCAAGATATTTAGGACAGTTTTCTCTTTATAGCAGAGCAGAATCCAGCAGATGCTTCACAGCGTCATCATAGAAATCACAATCATCACGATCATAATGTGCAAACAAACACCTGCAATATGATGTGTGAGGTATTGATGCATGCCGTGTGTTAGCACCTGAATGACTAAATACAGACGGCTACAATGCTTTATGTTACCAAATCTAACTCACTCTGTGTCCCTTGTTTCCCGGGAGACCTGGCAGGCCGTCAAAACCCCTGTCACCCTGAAAAGTAACAGAGAAGCAAGTGCATTAAACCCTGAAACACACACACGCATACGGTAATGTGTAAACATTAGCAGAATTGTACTGAGAGTCTCCCCTGGCAGAGCCTCCCATCTGCTCTGACTATGTGTTGGGGAGAGGGAGCTTTCAGATTAGCTGTAGGTCTGTTAAAATGCTGCTTTGACTGATAAAGACTCTGCTGTTCTGTCAGACTCGGCATCAAGGGAGCCTGATTTATTTGCTAAGCTCGTCCTGCAGCTGTTAGGTATTGAGTTGCCTTGTTGTCAGTGCATATAATAAGCTGTGGGCTACCTACAGGCTTACACTTGCAAGTGGAGAGAGTTTGTTATCGTACAAGACCCTGCTGCAGTATTGTTGGAAACAGGAAACTTAAAGGAGTAATATTATGCTAATTTTCAGGTTCATACTTGTATTTGTTGTTTTTACTAGAACATGTTTGCATGCTTTAATGTCCAAAAAAGGCATTCTTTTTTCTCATACTGTCTGTCTGAATATACCTGTATTCACCCTCTGTCTGAAACGCTCCGTTTTAGCGCCTGTCTCTTTAAGACCCCCTCCTAAAAAAAGCCCAGTCTGCTCTGATTAGTCAGTTTTCCGGTCTTCCGCATCTGCGCGGTCACCGTTTTTATGGCGTCACTGCAGCCATGGACTCACTGTGTGTTTCAACTACACAGGAGTCTAGCTTCACTTGTACCAGTGACTGTAAAGTTGTGACATCACAACCTTACGGAAGTCCTGACGGCTTGTTTTAAAGTACGGCTGCATGATTTTGAAAAAATATCTAATTGCGATTATTTTGACTGATATTGCAATTGCCATATGATTTGCAATATTAGAGAGAATGATCATTTTTTACATCATTTTTCTCATTTTCAGTGAAAAACATGATTATGGTATAATTCTTGCGGGGATCTGTACCAAACAAAGATGTTTTCTTAAGCCTGTAGAATATAATGTGTGGGCCAGGACATCATTTTGACACACATTTCACCTTTAACAAATATTGTGATTTCCTCCTCATCCTGCGATTTGAAAATTGCAGTAGGCCATATTATGATTTGGATAAAATTTTGATTCATTTTGCAGCCCTAGTTTAAAAGCAGAAGTTCCTGAAAACTGACTGTCTGCATTTCTCCATGGATCGAGCGTTTTGATACTCTCATAGTATTTATATAGCACGTAGGCCTCCTTTAAATCAAAAAAGACATTGAAAGTGTCACTTTCTACCATATGGCATCTTTAATTCATGGAAACTCATCACCAAACATCAGCAATATGGTCTAACAACTGGAAATGTAGCATCGACACAGCTATTAACCTCAACTAATATCCAAACAAGCTGTAAGGATGTAAATAAATAAAAATCGGTTGGTTCTTGGTGCAGCTCAAATAGTTGAGATTATAACTAGACAATGCAGTACTGTGAGATTTTACCTTAGAGCCAGTTTCACCCGGAGCTCCACGACCTCCGTCCACTCCCGAATGCCCCTACGAGACACACAATCCAGTTAAAGTAGGTTTTTACTTTATAGTACATTAGGCACAGTATGCTTATAAACCTACAGTACTCTAGATATCTCACCCTCTTTCCTGGCTTTCCTTTAACTCCCTGAGGGCCTTGCATCCCAGGTAGTCCCTATATGAGGAATGAAGACAAATGGAAAGATGTGTAAAAGGGAAAGCATGAGGACAAAAGGAAATTAATAGTGTTACAAAAAAGAGTGATATGATGGAAGTGAGGTAAAAATAATGTCTGGTCTTACAGGATGGCCACTGTCTCCGCTGTTTCCTTTGAACCCAGGGGAACCTGGAAGACCCTGCAAAATAAAAAAATAATTTAAGCATGACGTGATGCACAGGAGCAATTCAACTCCAAATTCAGCACCAAACAAACAAAGAACTAATCATCTTAAACCTTAATCATCTGTTTATTTTTGCAACCCTGCAGTGATTTGAACACAGTGAGCATGCATAGTGATGAGGTTAGGATGGGAGCGAGTAGCGGGGTAGAGTTTGTGCCTGGTCAGGCAGAATGTGAAGTGGAGGTTAAAGGTTGCAGGAGCCCTGGAGGTATGATGTAAATTTAGTCAAGGTCAGAGGAGTGCCTTACCACTGGGCCTGGTCGCCCTGAGAGACCCAGCGGACCTGGAGGTCCCTTCATAGCCAGCTGGAAGGAAAACACAACTGGATGCTTTATGTATGCTGCACAGGGCACCTTTTCACTTTTAATATGCAATGAGTTGGTCTTCATACAGCATAAAATGAAAGTCACTGGTGTTATAATAAAGCATGATGACACCAAAGTGTACCTGGGTCTGCTGCAGGATTGCCTGTGCTTGCGCCTCCTGAGGAGTCACCACTGGTCCCTTCTGGGAATCACCTCCATGCCGGTACTGGAGGCAAAAAGAGGATTCAGTCCCCACCGCAGGATTCCCCAAATGTAAATGAAGCTTAATCACACAGCCCCCCCTTGTGGTCATGCCGCTACACCACATTGGGGAAAAAGGTGTGCTCTGAGTGCGTGTTTGTGTGTGTGCGTGAGCATGCATGTAAGGTCTTACCGGTAGCATCAACATGGTTCCTGGAGGACCTGGAATCCCATCAACCCCAGCAAGACCAGGACGTCCTGGGGGACCCTGAAAAGAGAGGTCGGGGAAAGAGATAAACATCGGCTACTGTGTGTGTGTGTTTGTGTGTGTTTGTGTGTGTGTGTGTGTGTGTGTGTGTGAGAGAGTGTCTACACAGAGAGAAAAACAACCCTGCAATCTAATCACTGTAAAAACAAACCTTTGCTCCATTTCCACAGGGCATGTCACACACACACACACACACACACACACACACACACAACCACACACACAACCACACACACAGACACTAGCTTATCTTCTGTTTACACACTGTAAATATCCATTTAAACAAGTCATTTAATGCAGCGTTGAGTCATTAAGATTGTGTTCATCAGATTACTATTCAAGTTATCTGATAAGTATTCAAATTGGTGAGATACATTCCTCTCTTTATGGATCAAGGCTAATTTTCTTGGTACTTGCTTTTGTCACAAGTGGATCAGAAGTAGATCTAAGTTTAGTTTGGTTTTAAAAACGTATATACAGTATTAATCCTGAATATGCATATAAGTAAGTATTACATAAATCCTTAAAGACATGAGCTCATTCTTATGTGTCACTGGTGGACAGGCTAAAGTGTGTTAAACAGTCTTGTGTATGTGTGTTGCAGTGTTCCATTGTGATGAATCACGGACAAATACCATTATTCGAGCAATCACACACACACACACACACACACACACACACACACACACACACACACAAAAGCAAATCAGGTCAAACACGTGGGTGTCAACATTCGTCCCTGAAGTCCAGCAGGTTCACTTCAGGACTGGACATGTTGCACAGTGAGGTTACAGTTGAACAGCCCTGTCCCACAGGTTGAGGGGTCAAAGTGGTGTCAAACTAACCCAGTAGAGTGCTGCAGGCATGATGTATTTTTGTAGGTCAACCAGGAAGTTAGCATCGCCCCGGTTCCCTCGACAAAAAGCCAATGTGATTTTTTCCATTTTGGATTATTGCAGAAAATAAACTCTGTGGCAAACACACGTTTCTGATACTTACATGTTTTGTTCAGCAAGATAATCTTCACAAATGAACACCACTTCTATGATTTTAAGTGTGAATGCAATCACTAGAAGTAAAAAGCTAACGTTAGGCTATAGACAAACTACACCACGGTCGCTTGAGCGCGAGTATACACAACGAGGCTGTAGAGGCAGACGAGTTGGTGTGATGACGTTAGTAGTCTCATTCAGCCACTTGTTAGCAAACGCCTTTTTTAAGACACAAAAGATTCAAAATTCACAAGTGGGGTATTTATTGATGTATTTTATATAATAGAAAACATCTTCTCTTCAGCTTGTGTTAACCACATACCTTATTTAAGGCATCTAACTAAAAACCCATTGACTGATTGAGGGAACCTGAAGTGCTAAAATGCTAACTCATTTCTGTGTTTTAGGACTCCTGCAGCACTCTATGGGTCCAGGTGCGGGCCTAAGCCACACTCACCAATTCACCAGGATCTCCCCTGGGTCCTGGAGGGCCTCTTGGTCCAGCTGTGCCAGCGAGTCCCTGTGAATTAAACATTCACAGCACTCAAGCAAACATTAGATAAACATATTGTGGCTTAGTTTTCTACAAAATTATACTCTTCTTCTACGTAACATTCTAACTAGGGCTGTCAAAGTTGACGCAATAATAATGCATTGATGCAAATTCGTAGTAACACCACAAATGTCTTTATGTCTACTATCGCAACTTGTGATTTTTAGGTTGTAGCAGTCTCAGTTTTAAAGCTATAGTGAAGATATACTGGCGTCATATGAAACTAGAAAACCTAATCAATCCACTGGTACCAACCATGTCATACTAGCTTGTCGCAAAGGAGATTAAATAACGCTCCAAATTTCACTCAATTTTGTTGAGGAAAAACTGTCATGGCCATTTTCTAAATGCAGTACCTCTGAGGGTTTCTGGACAATATTTATCATTGTTTTGTGTTGTTAGTTGATTTCCAATAATAAATATATACATACATTTGTATAAAGTAAGCATATTTGCCCGCTCTCATGTCGATAAGAATATGAAACACTCCTTATCTCCCTTTAAGGTACATTTTGAACAGATGAAAAATAATCGCTACTAAATATTTTAATCGATTGACAGCCCTAATTCTAACCCTCCAAATCCTTGACAATAATCCCCTTTTAATTATTTATGTAGTTTTGAATCAAAATACTTTTACTTCTTTGGAATGATGCAGTTTTAGTGATTGTTGCATCTTTAGTGCATGGGTGTATTTTTAGGGCCTGAAAACCCCTGTTTCCTTTTCTGAAAACACCACATTGCATCCTGGTGGCTGCACTCCAAAATTCTCAACAGTTTGCACCACATCTGGACACTTCCTGCTTATGTTCCATTATGCCACATCCTGTATAATTACAGAGACGAGGCACGGTCAAAATGTCTCTTTTCTTCTGTGTTCAGGCAGTCAATAGGCTTACCTGTGACCCTGGTAGACCTGGGGGTCCTTCCAGTAATGTACCCTAGAAACAAGCACAGATGGAATGAAATGTACATTAGGAGGGTATCAACTCATTCCCATGCTCATAACTAAAGCTACGGTGCTATTCATTAAATGTCACTAGCAGCTCACCGGCTCAATAATGGCTTGCTCTCCCTTCTGGCCCTTCTCTGCTCTGAGGCCAGCCTGAGGAGGAGAACCGGATGAATGGATGTGGATTGTAAGAAATCACTTGACACAGGCAATTGAAGACGTGACCACTCGATCGGTGTGTGAGATTTACCTCTTCTCCTTCCCACGTCCCTGCTCTTTCCCGCTCCGCAAATTCAAAGCCCTCCTCGTATGTCTCATACTCTTCATACTCTGACTCCGTGTAATTCTTGTAATCTTCATATTCGAGAATCTGTTAAGGAATGGAAAAACTCACTTCAGGTGTGTTCATTGAATACCAAAAATATGCTCTTAGTGTTTTTCGTGCAGAGGTGAAGACATTTCTTGCATTTGCATTTAACCCACCTCGTAGTCGGTAACATTCGGGCCCACTGTTACCGTGGAAACTGAGAGATCATCATAGAGGTCTCCGTAAAGGTCGCCTCCATGCTCCTCCATCACTGGCTCCTTCACTGGCTGGTCCTCCTGCAGGCCGACACACAGGCTTAAATGAGTCATAGCAAAGATGAACCAAGGGACGCTGAGCTCGTCTCGTTAGTGTCGGGCGCTTAGCGCACATTGTGAATGTTAGCAAAACAGGTGGATTTGATGGGATTGTGTTGAATATCCGGAATACGGGTTGACAGGTGTGCAGTTAATTACAATGCTGGAGTGTAATTAGCTGATGGACTACATCACATTCATGTGGCAGCATGGCAGAGATTACAACAGCTACAGAAACAGCGTGAGCTCGAAAAATTAGTTCACTTGGCAAATTAGCAAATAACAAACATGAAGGAGACATACACAAACGTTCCTGGTTTGTTGCAGTGGGAAGTTAAAATTGGATTTTAAAGGGGCAGTGTGTAACATTTTGGGGAAATTATTAGCAGAATATAATCATGTTTTCATTAGTGTATAATCACCTGAAACTAAGAGTCGTTGTGTTTTCGTTAGCTTAGACTGAGTCCTACATATCTACATAAGGAGTGGCATGACACGCTTGTGAAAGTGCGGTGCAAATCCGAAACTTCCGTTGCGCCTAAAGTAGCGTTTTTGTGGCGTTACTTCGGTTTTGCACTGAGCAGCTCACGTTATCGTGGTCTTGGAAAAGGAGGAGCGAGCGGAGGTGTACTCAGTTGGTTGCAATCTGCAACCACACCACTAGATGTCACCAAATCGTACACACTGTACCTTTTAAAATAAAAATGATATTCAGTTGTGGCATATTCATATTATGAAAGATTTAGATCCTATCTGAGCTTATTACACGGCTCTGTTGAATAGTTGATTCTGATTGGTCAATCACGGCGTTCTACGGTCTGTTATTTCTTTATAACAGACCATTGCTATGGGTGCAGTTCTGATGTTTTTGTGAAAAATTATTGATAAGTAAGTAGCCGTGTAATAAGCAGAATAATGCACAGCTAGCGGGTCATTATTGTGAAATAAACCCCAAAAGGGCGATGCGGTCTTGCTTTATTTCACAACAATCCCTGTATGTTATCCCTTACATATATTCACACTGAATGAACTGTAAACCCATTAATCATTCTGTAGGTTCGCATACAGGAAGATACACACTGTATGTACCATGCATACTGAGCTTTTCAGATATGCATGTACCACAGCATGTTCTACAAAAAGCGCACACGCAGACACAAGTCATATAGTGAGATCATCAAAAATGTCTCATTTAAGATGCGTTCTCCATGTTTTCTGTGGGAGAGGCGATGATTAGGATGGTGCTGGTTAGTGATGGTGGTGGTGGTAAGCGACTGGAGAGGGAAGCGGTGCTCTCTATGGTTAGGAGGTATTAGGGGAGTGATCGGTTAGAGCTGCAAATGGCAGGAGGGGGTTGGGGTGGAGGGCATCTACAGGTAAACTACCTCCTTAGTAACCTTTGATTCGGGCAATGCACTGAGCACCACAGTGGGGGCCTCAGGTGTAGAGTCGGGTTCATGTGTGGGCATCTCCATGAAGGTCTTGTCGAAGACTTCAGTGGGGATGACGGTTTCTGAGGTGCTCTTCTTAATTTCTGGCAACTCTGTGGGCTGAAAAGGTTCTTGGGACAGATACTCGGGCAGCGTTGTGGACACTCTGAGGAAGCCGTCCTCAACACCCTCCTCGTCATGTTTTTTCTTTCTGGATCCCTTCTTGCCTTTGCCTTTGCCCTTGCCCTTGCCTTTGCCTTTGCCTTTGCCTTTAGAGCCCTTGTCCCTCTTCTTTTTGTTCTTTTTGCCTTTCCTGTCCTTTTTGGAGTGCTTCTTTGGTTCATCCTCGAGCTGGTCACTTTGCAGCAGGGCATCAGACCCAAGTTGGGAGGTCTTTTATGAAAAAGGGGAATGCAAGATGAGGGCACAAGTGGAAGATGGAGAAAAAACAAACACTGCTGTGAATGAAAATACAAGAGTTAAGTGATGCATTCAGGTCCTGTGACACCCTGATAGGGTCAAACACATACTGTGATTCCCACTGAGCTGGCAAAAACCTAAAGCAAACATGAAATGAGAAGGGACAAACAAATGAGTTTTTCCCGCAGAAGATATATTTGCTCGAGCAGTAAGGGGTCACCCTGTCTATAATCCTAACGAGGTGCTAGTTCTTAGTGCGCTCTGGCAAGTGAGCAAATATGCGTCATCCTCCAGAGTGATCTCCGTTGCATGTCAGTGACATGAACGGCCTCTGCCTGAAATTGGCGCTGAAGGCCCTGTCTGCGAAAGACATCAGTGACGTGATTAAGATCCACTTGTAAACAAGGTCAGTGTGAGAAGGGAGAGAGATGGGAAGTGGGTCACTGGGGTGACAGATGTTGACATGTTCTGGATTCCTAGCTCATTTCTCAGCTGTAGTTCTTTAAGAGCCAGCTGGATGACTATGGAAATAGCCTCACGCTATCGTTAAGGAGCCATCTCTGGAGCATAATCAATGAGCAGGCGCACACATTTGTGTGCAAACACAAATGCACGCGTATATAAGTGTATGCACGTGGCTAAAACTGTGTATTCCTTGAAGCCCAGCCACACATTTATATATATATATATATATATCTGCCTTGATCCCTCTGCTGTCTCCTTCCTCCTTATCTATATCTCTCACACGCCAAAAAAGAAAAATACAGTAATTCATATCCATGATTGATTAAATTTTTTATGCACGCCTTGAGGAGGGGAAGAGCTATTATATCATGTTTGAGTTATGGGCTCCTGGCTGGCTTTATGTGTGTGTGTGAGCACCTGACCTTAAGAATGCTCCACTGCTGGCTGCATTTGAAAGAAGACACTTTTCCTTTTGACTGATGGCCTATTCTCTCCTTATCTCTCAAGTCTCTTTTCGCAAACACTCGGTACGTTTTGCACTGTACTCAGACCTCTTCTTGGCCGGGGCCGTTGGCCGCTTGTAAATCAGTCTTAGGGACACATAGCTCTATTGACAGGCATGCTTGAGCTCCTTTTACTGGCTGGCTGGGAAGCAACTGCTTCTACAAGCTCACTTTAGCAGCCAGAAGGACATGATAATGTTTTAACACGAGTAAAAGCTCATCATATTTCTCAAAAGGCATTATACCACACAGGGCCTCTAAGGAAATGTGGAAAACTCATATATCTGGACCTTTGTGTCTGCCATGTGTCTGCAGCTAATTAAGGTGACCTGAAGCTCAGCTGGCGAAGAACTGTACAAGGATTTGCTTGGGTTTTTTCCAGTAGACATTGCCTCCTGTTGCTGGCAGTACTGACCTCCTGCACGACCAGGGATGGGCTGTTGTAGAGCAAAGCAGAGTCACAGTCTGGTATGTAGTCTACACAGTAGTCGGCAGCGGCCTGGGGGTCGTTCAGAATCAGTAGTTGCTGAATGTCTCCCTGAAATAAACCAGAAAGCAGACAGAAATGATAGACATGTGTCATGTTATAACGCCAGGCATACAGGAGATCTCGATGGCGCACTGACAGAAACATACAGCAGCTGCTATACTGCACAGTGAAGACTGAACCTGTAACGAAACACCACAGACATTATGAGAACAGCAAAACTGGGCTGCATACCTAGCTGTAAAGCAAAGTATAAGGTAACACTTTATATTAGGTTCAGTAATAAGCATTAGTTAACGAGTAATAAGGCCCTTATAAGACCTTACAAGTGTAATAAGCAATAAGTGTTAATAATAGCATTATAAATATGTTTATTAGATTATAAGACATTTATAAGCACTTAATAAGAAACTTTTTAAGAGTTTATAGACTGCTTAAGAATGTCAATAAACATCTAATGAGTTTCTGACATGGCTTTGTTGAATACTCGATTCTGATTGGTTAATCAAGACGTTCTACGGTCTGTTAATTCTATAACAATCCGTTCCTATGTATAACTGACCATTGCAGGACGCACTTGGACTCTGGAGGACCATTTTGTGTCAAATTATTGATTTCTTAAGTAAGTAAGCGTGTAATAAGCGAGACAATGACCCCACAATAGACCCGTTTTCGTCTTTTTTAGGGGGGGATAGGGGGTTAATTAATTATTAATTAATACATTAATTAATTAATTAATTAATTAAAATAAATAAGTGTGTAAGGGCTTAGAACATTATGATAGACGTACATGATGGCCATTCCCATGCTCTATCATGTCTCTCTATCATGGTGAAACCATTTGTTACACAGATTTGGTGTTAAATTTAACCCTTTTTTACGACTTGAGAATTGATAAAAAATTACCAATAATCCCTCCAAAATACCACATTAAGTCACCAAGACCTGGATGTGCTGTGATTTGGTATCAAAAACTTTTGACATCCCTTAGATTTTCTAGTTTCATGTGATATCTGTACCATCCTAGCTCTAAAAGTGAACCTGCCACAGCCTCTGAAAGACAGTAAAGTCGATCAGATCATAGGCCTCGAGGTTAATATAAAGCGTTACCAAGTCTAATACAGTAGCATCATCACACTTTCACTTCTGGCACAATTGCTACTGACTATTGCTTCTCTGTGTTCCCATAACTCCTTGAGGGGCCTGATTGTGTACACGAAACAGTCAAACAGCTCCCTCTCACCCCCCCGTCAAGACCTTTCACTTCCCATCCCGCCCTGCAGGCGTAGCCAGTGTGTATACACAAACATGCAGAGAGACGGCACTGCTGGACCCTGCAGCTCTGAGCCCAGAGCCTCTGTTAGCTTTAATGGCCTTACACTCAACATCACTCTTGTCTCCTGTCCACATTGTGTTATTACATAATGCTGTGTAGTGCTCAGACAACTTGTTGATTCATTGGTTAAAGCACAAAAGTGTTAAGTAAAATACCAAACAAAGTCGAGTACAAACTTAAAGTACCAAAAGTAAAAGTACTCAATATGCAAGAATAATGTATATTATATTATTGAATAAGTATTAATGCATTAATGTGTACAGTACGTTACTAATGTTGCAGTTAGTAAAGGTGGCTGATTTCGTACTATATAGTATACTGCCGGGACCTTGTGAATTTCACCTAGGGATCAATAAAGTATCATCTTTATCCATAATAATACATCATCACATTTGTATCAAACAAATGTAGTTAAGTACAATATTTCCCTCTGAATTTAATGCATTAGAAGTATAAAGTAGCATAAAATGGAAATACTCAAGTTAAGTAAATGTACTTGGTTACATTCCACCACTGTCAGTTACATATAACTATGAAATATTATTAGTAAAGACAGGAGCATTAACACAACACTTTTGGTGGACGTTTGTCATTATTTTTGACATGTGATAGGTTGAATAATGAATAAAGAAATGTATTCAAAAGATCAATTGACAGTGAAAACCTCTGTGTGCTGCAGCGCTAATTCCCTGAGACACAAGTCAGGAAGTAATTCAATATAAACCAAACGCAGGCAGCCCCATGGCACCGTGTTTGACAACGTTTAGATTACATTAGCGATAAGAATCTATGTAACTGACAGGCCGTTGCAAACATATTGCCGGGTGAAATGTTATCCGGGGACAGCTGGGCAGCCATTTGCGATAAATCAAGTCAGATTAACTGCTTGATGTTGTGGTAATTATAGTCCCATTGTAATCTCTTTAATTAGGCTTTAGCGGCCAGAGGTGAAATAAATCAAAACATATCGCTTCTCCGTGACCCGCCACCAGCTCATATATCTTCTCATACAGCAGCTCAGGCCTTGCAGGCAATGCAAGTCTATGCACCGTACAGAAAACTGTAGGAATGACCGTGGACGTTTCATTTATGACATCGAACATGAAAGGAGTTCTTATCCATTCATCCAAAGGAAATTATTGCACTCTGAGGTGAGAGACGGAGAGACGGAGTGAGAGAGAAAGGCAACGGGGAGTTAATCCAATCTAATCCAATCTCAATTTGAGATCAAAGGCAACACTTTCACAGAGACGTTTTCCTGTTTTTCTTGCCTGGCAGGGGCTCTCTCCTCTAGAAACACACAGCGAGTAAAGCGTTGCCCAAAAAAATCATGCGTGCTCTGCCGTTCCCCATTTAGGATGGGGCAAGGACATCTGAGGAGGACATGTGAGGACGTGATGAAAAGGAAAACTCCTCGGCTGAATCTGCACATTTCTCATGGCAAACATCCTGCATGAGGTCGCACACAGCTGTTGGCAAGCGTTCATTAGTGTTTCCCCTGCTGTCTGCCAGCTACTGCTTCACCAAATCACAACTAACTAGACCTTATATGAGGTGCTGTCCACTCATTTGCAGTGAATCAGATCTCTAGATAAGAACTTGCATTCTTTCATGAGTCACATCCTCGTGTGGGATGAAGGAGCAACAAGCTCACCGTAATGAAACAGCATTCTGATGCAACAGAACATGCAAGTGCAACAGATGTTCATGACTAACCCGAAAACATCTGACCACTATCAGACATAAGTATTTACCAAGACAAAATGTGACAACTTAAACAGACCTGGACCGATTTGTGTGATAAATGGACAGGGTTGCTAATGATATATTAATGATATGCTTGACAGGTCTTTGTTTCAACATGCCTGTAACAGTGAGACAAAAACATTGTATTTCCAGCACTAATCAAGACAGAAATTATTTGAATTTCCTAACAAATAAACGCTGAGCTGGATCTTATCTGAGCAGTCAGCGTGTTGGAGGCTCATACATACACAGTGAGGGCACACAGCGGGCAAGACGGAGCACAACCAGAGGTTTGCTTTACTGCAGAATGCAGGCATGCAGAGTGTTGAGCTTAAACACCAAACTTGTGTAGTCATTTGTAGTGCAATCTGGAAGCAATAGAGACATTAGTGGCTGACCACGGTCCCAATGCTCCCACGCTGAGCT
>CAKALG010012732.1:0-11004 GCA_916700815.1 Helicolenus hilgendorfi
CTCAGACGTCCAGTCACTGCCGCTGCGTGAGAGCGACTTCACGACCTGTCAGAGGACATTTTCACCCAGCGTTTTTACTCCTTAACCGTCTGTAGTCGCAGCCTCCATGAACAGCTCATGACATTTATGAATTAATAATTTAACGTATCCTCATAAACAACGGTTCGTATGATATCTTAAGAAAAGTTATTCCAGATTGTTTGTGCGTTTTCCTACGAATGTCCAGCAACACGTGTCAATTTCTGCTCATGACATGCATACAGTGTTCTCAAAATAAACTTCCGTCTTCACAGGAAACTACTTAGTTAGGTTTAGGCAACAAAACTACTTAGTTAGGTTTAGGAAAAGTTTGATTTGGTTAGGTTTAGGAAAAGATCAACTTAGTTAGGTTTAGGCAACAAAACTACTTAGTTAGGTTTAGGAAAAGATCAACTTAGTTAGGTTGAGACAACAAAACTACTTAGGTTTAGGCAACAAAACTACTTAGTTAGGTTTAGGAAAAGTTTGATTTGGTTAGGTTTAGGCAACAGAACTACCTAGTTAGGTTTAGGAAAAGATCAACTTAGTTAGGTTTAGGCAACAAAACTACTTAGTTAGGTTTAGGAAAAGATCAACTTAGTTAGGTTGAGACAACAAAACTACTTAGGTTTAGGCAACAAAACTACTTAGTTAGGTTTAGGAAAAGTTTGATTTGGTTAGGTTTAGGCAACAGAACTACCTAGTTAGGTTTAGGAAAAGATCAACTTAGTTAGGTTTAGGCAACAAAACTACTTAGTTAGGTTTAGGAAAAGATCAACTTAGTTAGGTTGAGACAACAAAACTACTTAGGTTTAGGCAACAAAACTACTTAGTTAGGTTTAGGAAAAGTTTGATTTGGTTAGGTTTAGGCAACAGAACTACCTAGTTAGGTTTAGGAAAAGATCAACTTAGTTAGGTTTAGGCAACAAAACTACTTAGTTAGGTTTAGGAAAAGATCAACTTAGTTAGGTTGAGACAACAAAACTACTTAGGTTTAGGCAACAAAACTACTTAGTTAGGTTTAGGAAAAGTTTGATTTGGTTAGGTTTAGGCAACAGAACTACCTAGTTAGGTTTAGGAAAAGATCAACTTAGTTAGGTTTAGGCAACAAAACTACTTAGTTAGGTTTAGGAAAAGATCAACTTAGTTAGGTTGAGACAACAAAACTACTTAGGTTTAGGCAACAAAACTACTTAGTTAGGTTTAGGAAAAGTTTGATTTGGTTAGGTTTAGGCAACAGAACTACCTAGTTAGGTTTAGGAAAAGATCAACTTAGTTAGGTTTAGGCAACAAAACTACTTAGTTAGGTTTAGGAAAAGATCAACTTAGTTAGGTTGAGACAACAAAACTACTTAGGTTTAGGCAACAAAACTACTTAGTTAGGTTTAGGAAAAGTTTGATTTGGTTAGGTTTAGGCAACAGAACTACCTAGTTAGGTTTAGGAAAAGATCAACTTAGTTAGGTTTAGGCAACAAAACTACTTAGTTAGGTTTAGGAAAAGATCAACTTAGTTAGGTTGAGACAACAAAACTACTTAGGTTTAGGCAACAAAACTACTTAGTTAGGTTTAGGCAACAAAACTACTTAGTTAGGTTTAGGAAAATATCAACTTAGTTAGGGTTGAGGCAACAAAGCTACTTAGATAGGTTTTAGGGAAAGTTTGACTGGGTTAGGTTTAGGCAAGAAAACTAATTAGTTATGTTTAGGCAACAAAACTACGTGGTTAGGTTTAGGCAATACAACTACTTAGTTAGATTAAGGCAACAAAACTACTTAGTTTGGTTTAGGAAAAGTTCGACTTGGTTAGCTTTAGGCAACAAAATTACTTAGTTAGGTTTAGAAAAACATCAATTTAGTTAGGTTTAGAAAACGTTTGACTTGGTTAGGTTTAGGCAATAAAACTACTTTAGGAACAACAACAACTTTAGGTTTAGGAACTTTTTTGCCATTTCTGCCAATCGGTCTCCATAATTGTTGCACACTGGTCCTTTAAATCTCTGAATTGAATGCCTAAACCTTCCACTAATTTACAAAATTATGGAAAAACCCTTATATTTTATTATTAAAGTGTAGCAGTAAGGGCTTTAATTTGGTTTCTTGAAGATCAAAATCATTTTTTCCCCCTTTACTTAAAAGTGCTTATTTCATGCACATTTTACCTTCCTCTTCATATATAAAAAAAATATATTTAATAAGTATTAAATTAAAGGGCACTGTGTGAAACATTGCAGAGATGACCTCAGACTCCGTGGGATTTTAATAACAACCGGCTCAGTTTTAAGAGCGATGTTTCATGTTGACCTGAGTTACACTGTGGTCTCTCTCCGAGCGCCACTTTGATGGAGCGGAGCTTGATTCAGTAGCACATTTGGGTTTAAAGAAAAAAAAGAAAAAAAGGCTCTTTTGGTACAATGAGCATGTCAGCTTTGCCACACATGGCAAACCCGACTTGCAGCAGGGCTTTGGCAGGGAGAGGCCCGTCTCTGGGAGTGATTTCTTCCAAAGCTGGCCCAAATGAAAGCATCTTGTTTTAATCAGGGATTCTGGCTGCGATAGCTGCAGTGGGAGCTGTGAGGACTTGGCAGTCGGTTGCAATGCAGACTGTGGCACTCGTACAAAATACACAAATATTTCCACAGTAATTATGTGTCAAGTTAAACAAGCAATTGAGGGCTCGGGCTGAATGTGTTGGGAGGGAGTACTAAGCGAAAGAGCACGGTGTGTTACTTGGATGCAGGGGATTGAGTGAGACCCCCAACAAGACAAATTAGGCCATCAGACTTTGATAGGCTTTAGGATATTTTTTTTCAGCTCCGGCAAATGCAACAGACCGCATTGTAATTTTGAATACTCAGTGGGTTGAGCAATATCATGTGGTGTTGCCACGTCTCGTTCCAATGGAGGACGGCGCTCTCAGTTCACAAGATACAGTTCAAAGACTGGGTGGATGGCCAGAGGGACTAAATAATTGTGAGATCACTGACTTGAGCTTTTCTGTGGTTTCTGGTTTATATAGGCACATTTGTAAATCTACATTGGCACCAGCACTTGAAAATGAAATATGATCGCTGTCTGACTTTATGGTTCAACTAAAGCTGCTGGAAAGGGTGGAATGACTTTAAAATTGATGTGCTTTTTTTGGCAGATTTTTTTGGTATCGACTCAAACTAAAGTAGATGCACCTCTGTCATGGCTGCACAATCCCTCTGTCATTTAATAACAGAAATGGTTTTAATGTGCAGCTGGATCATCATGGGATATGTATTATTATTTCAAAAGAAGCTTTAAAATGTTTTTGGGAAAAATCTTAAATCTACCAAACTACCGAATCCAATATCACGCCTGGTCCGTCCACCAGAGGAGTACCAGGTGCAGGTGCAGTGCAGTACCAACAGGGGGCAACAAAAACACTCACTTAGGTTTAGGCAACAAAACCACTTAGTAAACTTAGGGTTTAGGAAAACCGCCATGATCGGCCTTAAAATAAGTACGTAAACTAAGTACAATACGTACGAAAACAACGTAACATAAGTACGGAAAACACGTCACGAACGTCACAATAAAAGCTTACTTTTCATGCGACCGGGCTGCAGTACACATGCTAACAATTAAAAGAATTCCACATTTTGACTGTTTAACCTTAACGTAACAGGAAATAATATACCTCTTCTGAGAAGAAGAAAAAATACAGTAAAATTAAATAAATAAAGTAAAAAAAAAAAAGAAAAAGTTTTTTACTAGGGCTGTCAATCGATTCAATTATTTAATCGCGAATTAATCGCACATTTTTTATCTGTTCAAAATGTACCTTAAAGGGAGATTTGTCAAATATTTAATACTCTTATCAACATGGGAGTGGGCAAATATGCTGCTTTATGCAAATGTATGTATATATTTATTACTGGAAATCAATTAACAACACAAAACAATGACAGTTATTGTCCAGAAACCCTCACAGGTACTGCATTTAACATAAAAAATATACTCAAATCATAACATGGCAAACTGCAGCCCAACAGGCAACAACAGCTGTCAGTATGTCAGTGTGCTGACTTGACTATGACTTGCTCCAAACTGTATGTGGTTATCATGAAGTAGGCATGTCTGTAAAGGGGAGACTCGTGGGTACCCAGAGAACCCATTTACATTCACTGATCTGGAGGTCAGAGGTCAAGGGACCCCTTTGAAAATGGCCAAGCCAGTTTTTCCTCGCCAAAATGTATTGTGACTTTGCAGCGTTATTTAGCCTCCTTCTCAACAAGCTAGTATGACGTTTTTGGTACCAATAGATTCTTTAGCTTTTTAGTTTCATATGAAAACTGAATCTAAAAGTCAGCTGAAGATTCTTCTCACCTGACTGAGAAAGTCTCTCGCAGCCACTCTGTCGCACTAACTTCCCCCGTGACCTTCCGACATGAAGAAACTCTCCACACGCGGAGTATCACAGCACCTGATTCAAAGCTGGCTGATCTCAACAGGAAACCAAACACTGGCCATTCAGCAAAAAGAAAATCCCCCCTCCACACAGAAAGACTCATCCCAGGCAGCGCCGTACAGAAGAGGCTTACGAGGTATCAGGAGGCTGACAATGTGGCATCGCTGAGATTTCTCCTAATATTCCTACGAGCAACAATGAAAGAAGTATTCACATTAGGACAGCAACTAATCAATGTTGTCATTATTCATTAATCTGTTAAAATGGGTAGTAGTCAACTTTTGGAGAACTTTCAGCATGCGATGGTTACTCAGCATTCGCACATGTGTGACCGTGCTCTGAAAATGAGAAACCTTTTGAATTTCAGTGCTGGTTGATTTAGAATTTCTATTCTCTTCTATTCTTCTCTGGTAAAGTGCTTTGAGTTCATCAGTCAGGAGTCTTTTTGTTGCTACTTCAAGTTTTCAGAATCGTGTGTGTTCCATGTTTTGTGTGTATACAAAAGAGAAACACTATACAGCATTTGTAATACTGCAAATATATAAATATTGCAATACTAGATAGTGACTTAAAGTGTGCAGTAGGCAGTATATATTTTTGGCATCATTGGGCAAAAATTCCATAATAACCTTTCAGCATATTGTAATTCAAGTGTTCTGAGAGATAACTAGACTCCTCCTCATGGCTCTGGCTTCAGGCTTTAGAAAATCTAGCCCGTGACGGGAGACTTTGACCAATCACAGGTCATTTCAGAGTGAGAGAGCGTTCCTATTGGCTGTTCTCCGGTCATGTGACCAGAACTTGGTGTTTCTTCACCAGATTTCACAATGGCGCAAACGTCACAAACTTTCTAATTTTACAGCTAAACAGTGCACTACAAGATGATTCTGAAAACATCTGAGGAGAGAAATAGGCATTAACGTAACAGAATATTGATTCATATTTGATCAGCGCTGCCTAGTTTGACCATTTGGTCGGAGTTCCCGAGTGATTGACAGCCGGCTCATAGACGGCTGCTGGACAGCAGACCTCAGATCAGCTCTGACTGCTTGTTTTCTTCCGGTCTGTGAAATCTTGCAGATGCAGTTAGGAGCCTCGGAGGACACAGAGGAACATGATTTATTTTCAGGTTACCCGTTTCATGTACTACTGTCACGATATTATTTTATAAAAATAACTTTTTTTAATCATATCCGCTCCAATCTCGCCTACTTGAGCTTTACCAAACATTTATTTAAATAAAAATGATTGCCACTTTACCAACCACTGCAACAGAAAATACAAAGGAGCTCCATTTAGAATATTTATGTTGTCAAAGTTATGAAAATCGTCTTCCAACAACAAAACCATGAGCATCTCCGGCCTCCCCGTGCTTTACTGTAGCGCACGTCTGAGCTCCTCCAACCGAGCTCCTCTCACCGAGCTCCTCAGTATGGCTATGACACTCTCATTACACCCAATCCAATATAAGCCCCCTCATTTCTCTCCTTACTGTATGGAACCAGCACGCAGAAGTGACACCACCTCTCTGAAAGAATATGCTCATTAGCAAAACCAGCTAACAGTAGATCTCCCCATGTCTATTAGTGTTACATTTACCTCTGGCGTGACAGTGATTCATCACAAATATTAGCTTTGACTGGAATCCTGTCTCCGTACGCTTCTACCGCCGCTGTGACAACCATTAAATCACCTGCCACTGTGCCGCCACTTTACTGATGCCGCTGTTGATGCCTGGCTGACCCGTCTAGCCTCAACAGTACATACTTCTGTTTTATGTCACACGCAGTTCAGGGCCAGACAGGCCTTTCTTTTGTGACTGAAATTAAATTCTTTACCATTTTCCCCTGCAATTCAGTTGCGAGCAAACGGAAAGTGAAAATGACAAGTGAGCGCAGATGGATAGGGAGACGGAGAGAGTACACTGGAGACCGTATACAATCATCACATATCATACGGCGACGTGTGCCACTGTTCTCTGGTTTGAAACTTGTCATTTCCTGGGGTGTTTTATTTTCTTTACACCTAAAAAAAAATCTCCTTTTTTTGTGTGTGTGTGTGTTGCTTTCATGAACTGGTGTGGGAATTGAGAAATAAGGTAAACAGTCGGGGCTCAGATTCCATTTCTTATTTAAATGCTCACATTGTCTGCGCCAAAAAAACGTGATTTCCCTCCTCTCTCCGCTCCGCACAAAGCCCACCTTCCCAGGTGCCCGCTACAGATGGCGATAAAAGGTATTTGCTTTTTGAAGGCGTTGTCTTGGGTTTTTGTGTAAATCCATTATTTAGGATATCCTTGGTTGGAGGTTTTATTGTTGTGATTTTTTTGAGAAAACTTCCTGGTTGGCTGGCGGTGTCGAAGCATGAAGGGAAAGGCCCCCCCTGGATAGTTCACCTGTGCAACTGTGCAAATACAAAAGTTTTAATGAAAAGTGAGACAAGAATGAGAACAGTTTATTCTCATTCCTGCGTCGCCATCGAGGCCCTGCAGCTTTTTTCCTCCTAACCAAAACACTGCAGCTGCTTATTCAGCCGATTGGCACACTTTTAAGCAAAGAGAGGGAATATCTGGTAAAATCATCTCGGGGTTTTAGTTGGAAAATAAACTCACAGATTGGTTGGACATGTTGCTGACAAACTAAAACTGGTGGCTTGTTTGCGAAGGTACTCGCCGTGCAGTTTGAATTCAGAGTTTGTCACATCATCCATCTTCCATATTCCCTCTTTATCTTCGCTGTAAAGCTGCCAATAAAACAGAAAATGCGCCCTGAATGTCTTTAAAAACAATTAAATAAACAAGACTGATATTCACTGATTTTTGTTGAGAGACAGACACAGACAGAGTGGCCAAGCGGGGCCAATAAGGGCTTATTTAGTATGTGAGGCCCCCCTAACCAAAGTCTGAATTTAACACCCATTAATAAGCACTGACTGTCAGAAAAATGTGTCTTTAGTGGATCATTTAACCCGTCACAGATCACACTGGCTGCTACCTTTCTGAGCGATGACACCCGATTTCTCACATGAAATGGAATTAAAGGGACATTTCATTAAATATTTACAGAATATTTAATGCCGAATTCCAGTTTACCGGCCGCTCTGAGTGATTTGTTAACTTATGTGACACCTCAAAGGACTGTCTAGTGCTCTCCTCTCTACTCTCTCTGCACCTTATTCATCCTACCGCACCGCTGCATTGTTTTCAGACAAACCGTATTAATGCTATAAAGCCTTTAAACTATTCTTTCTGTTTTAAAATGAGACCAATATCAAGAGAAGAAGTTGGTCAGGTGTTTGATGAAGCATGTAAGGGAGCTCTGGTACTCAGATCGGCCAGTGGGAGGCGCTTTAGCCGTGCTGTATTCAAAGTGCCGGTGTGCAGGATGGAGAGGCTTTCTCCTCAAAAGTGAGGAAACTTTTGTGTGTTTTATTTTGCACATCTTAACCACAATATGACATATTATTATATAAGCTATTATTAAAATGTAGCCTGGTTGTGTAGGATGTAGGTATCATAAAGGAAAATGACAGGACAAGATATATTTGTGTGGCACAGAAGGAAATAATCGGTTTAAGATACATGGATGAACACTATAAATGAAGTTTTTCTTTTTAATGGAGCTATTATCTCCTTGTGTATGCAAGCTTTACTATATAGGATTAGTCTGCTGCTGCTTCTGCTGCAGGTCTATTTGTTCAAAAGGTGAATAACAAAAACCACATGGCCGAGAACAAATGATTTAAGATCACACACGCCCAAATATTGTTGATCCGGTTAATAAAGTCCGTGCAGCTGGTGACGGATGGGCTGAGGGTCAGGGTGCTGTTTCTCAGATTTCAGTTCATTTGCACAAAGACAATCAGGCGCCTCGACCCACCGGCGAGTCAATAATAACAAAGGACAGGATCCTCGTGTGTGTGTGACGGACGACGCCTCCAAGTTGGAACATTTCTCCGGATAAATTCTGGAGTAGGGCAAAAAAAAAACACAATGTGCAAAGTGCAATAAAGAAAGAAAAGGGAGTATTAGCACCAAAAGGAGACTCTCTCTCTCTCTCTCCCAGGGACTCTTGTCATTTAGCTGTTTAGCTTTATCACAGGGGACCTGCTGCAAATAGACAGGGAGGAGAGAGAAAATAGCTGAATGCAAACGATCTGCTCTCCTCTTGTTGGGTATTAAACACTTTATAGAAAATTAAACCTTTCAGAGGTAGCAGTAAAAGACCCGGGTGCATCTGTCTTTTCCTCGGATATAATAAGGCATTGGTATCCAAACAATGCTGGGATAATGCATTTAAATACAAGTCCTATTATTTTTTATTGTTATTTTGCATTTTCTCATTCCGTGCTTCGCATCTTTGGCTACCAGATGTGTCTCCACGCTGAAGAATTATTTCTCCTCCCCAGAGTCAAATAAATGCAATCAATATGAGTATTGCTCTCAGGCCCTGAAATATTACATTAATGTTCCATGTGGTGACATTTTAGCCGGAATTTTCAAATACATCATGAAGGCTCAAATTAATATTTATCAGCAAGAGGCTTTTATGCTTTGCAAAACAGTATTAGCGTGAACTCCAATAATCTTGTCCTCTAAGCAGGGAAATGGTGTCTGTGTGAAGGCTTCGACGGATCCTGACGAGCATAGATGTCTCACTTTTGTCTCATTTTAGGTAAAAAATGAAAACAATAAAATCTGGATGTTTGCACGTTTGACAGCGTCGCCGATTCTGAGGCTCATTAATAAATATTTACATTTCACATATTGCTTTTCTTTTACTCCCTGGAGGCGGTGAAAGTCAGACTCATTTGACTTAAGTAAGGAGGGTGGTGGTGGTGGTGGTGGTGGTGTAGGGGGGGGTTCAGCATTGACATTATTATTTATTCAGGTATGTTAAACAATTTGTCCTTCCCTATCTTTGCTGATCAGAGCAGAAAAAGCCCGAGAAATTCAGAAAAGATCGATATCTCAATATGTACTTGAACTCACCAGATAAAGACACCAAACAGGGCGAGGTGTGTTTATGCACACACATGCTTAATATCATTTTTTTTTTTGCACACCCACATGTGCACGAACGCTTTAGGAGCTTCATCCTGTCAATCTAGAAAATTGCTATGCATCCGTGGCCATAGGGAATAGCATTCTATCGCTTATAGATCTGTTTTAAATTATTCTTGTCATTGAGCCCCAAATTTATGCCGCCATTGATCCGGCGAGGGAAAATATGAAACGAATTGGGGTTGCTATTTGGTGACCCCGCAGGTCAAGGAGATTTTAACATTGGTATTATTGAGCGTGGCATCTGTCGTTTTTCACCTGGGCCGCTGCCCTCTTCACTTCACCCTGCTCTCTCCGCCTCCGTAATGAAAACAAACGGCTTTTTTTTCTTTTTCTTCAGCGTGAAAACCTCCAAATGTGACGCCTGAGAGGCGACACTCGTTGTTGCAAATGTGCATAAAAATATACTCAAGAAAGAATCTCAGTTCATTTTTAAGGTGTAGTATGCAACAACAATGCTTGGCTCCAGTCAGGATAACTTGTATTAAAGTGTATCCTAAAGTGATTCGGTGCTATAAAGCATTCATTCATTAATTTATACATTTATTCAGTCATTAAATCATTCATTCATGTTATGCAGGGTAGTTACTTTTGATATTTATTCAAGACATATAGTGCATAAGTTATAAATCAGTGAGGAAAAAGGTGGACGGTGGTGTTTTCATATCTGTTTTGATTTTGCTGTATTAAGACATTAATGTAAAAACTGGAGTAATTTAGAGCTGCACTGTTGATTATTTTCATTGTTGATTATTTTCTCGATTAATCGATTATTTGTTAGGTTTATAAAATGTCAGAAAATGGTGTGAAGTGTTTCTAAAAGCCCAAGATGACGTCCTCAAATGTCTTATTTTGTCCACAACTCAAATATATTCAGTTTACTGTCATAGAGGAGGAAAGAAACCAGAAAATATTCACATTTAATTAGCTAAAATGAGAGAATTTTGACTTTTTTCTTTAAAAAATTACTCAAATCGATTAATTGATTATCAAAATGACGTATGTGCAGTATGTAATGTTGCATTTTTTAAATATGCAATGGCCGATTTTGTTAAATTCTAGGGCTGCAACTAATAATTATTTTTATTGTCGATTAATCGATTAGCTGTTTGGTCTATAAAATGTCATAATATGGTGAAAAAAATGCCGATCAGATGACAAGATGACGTCCTCAAATGTCTTGTTTTGTCCACAAATCAAAGATATTCAGTTTACTGTCATAGAGGAGTAAAGAAACCAGAAAATATTCACATTTAAGAAGCTGCAATCAGAGACATCTAATTGATTAATCGATTAATTGCTCAGGAGTAATTATAAACGTAGAGTAGAGGCTTTGCATGACTTCACACCTGTGTATGTATGTGTGATCAGTATGTACAGTACGCACTGTGCATCCACTATCCATTATTAATACAACACACTGTTGCTAAAGTTTCCATAGAGGAGTTTACGTGATACAATCCATGTGAGCAGCGGTGTCCCGTTGACT
>CAKALG010012733.1:0-12902 GCA_916700815.1 Helicolenus hilgendorfi
TTTTATTCATTTATTTTAGATTTTGGCAGGTTCCATCCTCCATAACTCCTTTGATCAATTGTCAATATGAAAATAATGATTAGAGCAGCTATAAAGGTCCAGTGTGTGGGATTTAGAGGGCTCTATTGTCAGAAATGGAATATAATACTCATTAGCGTAAAATCCCCTGAAATTAAGAATTACTTTTTCATTAGCTTAGAATGAGCCGGTCATAGCCAGCGGGTCCTCTTCACAGAGTCAGCCATGTTGTTGCGCCATGTTTCTACAGTAGCTCAGAACGGACAAACCAAATACTGGCTCTAGAGAGAGCCTTTCACGGTTTTACATTACCTGAAGGCCACCGCAGTTCCGGCTTGTTTTCATTCCCAGGGTGTCAAATACCTACGCTTTGTCACGGCATCAGCGTTTGATATCGCCGCAAAAGGCTCGCAAGACGCACCGGGCTTTCCGTTAACTGCAATGTACACGCATCAGCGGCAACAGTAAAGGCACAGGGAAAGTGCTGTGATGACGTATTACAAAGAACAAAAAGAGACACACCAGGCAGACGGGAGGGGAGGTGTATGGGTCCAACAAACATAAGTCTTTCACCCAGTGCGTTACATTTTCACTTTCACGTTACATTCAGCTGTTCGTTCGTGTCATGCGTTCACAATGTCAAAACACACTAGCACTGTAAAAATGTAGTAGTTTTAAGCCCAACCATGTTGTTTTTTTCCTAAACCTAACTACATGGTGTTGCTGCCTAAACCTAAGCAAGTGTTTTTGTTTAATTCACAACATTAAGGACGTGTTTACGTGACTGAAAATTATTGCCGAGGGGTCTGACAAAGGGTCAGCATGTGACGAGTTGGGATGAGAACGTGTTGGAAGTTCTCCGACATGCTTGGTTGCAATCTGCAACCTCACCACTAGATGCCACTAAATCCTACACACTGTACCTTTAACGCTTATATGCTTTTGCTCCAAGTGTAGTCAGTGAGATCAGCAGGAGCCATCTGGAGCCAGTGAGGAAAAGTGACCAATAAACTGAAAATTAAATCTCCTGAGGAAATTGAAAAAGGGTCACTTTGTTCTTATTACAGATTAAACGTCTTGTGGATTTGCTCTGAGGCAGGGCTGCGCTGAGAAACATCCATGCTATCTGCTGAGCTACAGGGTGCCAGTTAAAATCATTTCTGTCCTCAAGCAGGAACTCATTTCGTTGTTGGCATCTGTGAGCCTCGCTGGGTAAGCAGGTGGTGCAGGTCCATGAGGCTATTTAGACATTAGTCATCAGCATTTGTCATGCCATTTGGGATGCATGGAGCCTCCACGTTTTTTGCTTCTATGGTGGAGGAAGTTGGGCGTCCTCCTGTTGCCCAATAATCGAAAACTTGGCAGCTTTGATGCGTTCAGCACACTGAGCCCAAGATGTGAAGAAAAAGTTAATATAACGGCGTAAACAGCACATAATAAATGATGATGCTCCTTTTCTTTTTAGCAGTTTAAAAGACATGACAGCGGCAGTAGTTGTGTTACGGAGCTGTTTCTCTCTGTCGGGTTGAACCGGCAGCAACTAAGTGCTTTTAGATTCTCAAGGTAAGCTCATACTTTCATATTCATTTCTCATCAAAAAGTAACCATTTATCTTTGCATGAAACTTTGATTAACTTTGTCCGAGGAATTCCTACAAGCTACACACATGTGACCCAAACACTTACTGAAATAATCTCTTAAGGAGAAAATCATTTTGTGGAATTTTGTGGGAAGCCGAGCATTTGAATTATTCAGGTGCCCAAAGTAGAGCCATAGTTTAGAAATTAGTGAGGTCTGGAATTTTTTCTTTTAATGGATAATATTAAGCGGGGGAGTATCAAACACTTCATTTTTCTGCATTCTGGTGAATATCTATGCACCAATTTAAGGTGTAAATTACTTTATTTATGTAAAGGAAAACACAAAATTCAGGCGGCAGGTGACAATTCACAAATATAATGGAATATAATGCAGTAAGGCTATCAGGTACTCCGCATTGCTTTCAAAATATTTATTCTCCTGGAGATCAACTTTTCTCATTTAATGCTGCCGCTGCTGAGTCAACACACATGTAGGCATTATTTACTCTTCCCTCCTCTCTTGTCTCTTTTGTTTGGGGAAGTAACCTCATTAAACCTGCAATAGGCAGAATATTTTTTGGCATCATCAGCAAAAAGTCCATAATAACTTTTCAGCATATTGTAATTCAAGTGTTCTGAGAGAGAATTCTGCACCTCCTCATGGCCAATCACGGGTAATTTCAGAAAGAGAGCGTTCCTACTGGCTGTGCTCCAGGTGGTGGGCGGTGCTTGGTATTTCATCAACTGATCACAACATGGGTGCCGGGTCACAAACTTTCTCATTTTACGGCTAAACAGTACACTACAAGATGTTTCTGAAAACATTTGAGGTGAGAAATAGGCATTACAGTAACAGCATATTGATTCATATCAGCGCTGCCTAGTTTGACCGTTTGACCGGCGTGTGATTGACAGCCGGCTCATAGACGGCAGCTGGACGGCAGACTCCAGATCGGATCAGCTGATTGGTTGTTTTCCTCAGGTCTGAGAAACAAGTTGAGAAACAACATATGGGTTGACTTGACTGACATCTGCAAAGAACACCTGCCACTTTCCTCACACGATGAACACATATAGTGGATGAATTCATCATTGCAGTTTCCCTGTTTTATCTGATCTGTCTCTTAAGTACAGAAAAAGGTTGTCATAATGGATGATGAATGGAGACACAATCTGACACAAAAGTGTCCTAAATTATTCAGCGTGGTGTTTTTTTTTTTTAGAATTGGGACCAATGAGAGTGGACATTCACCAGCTGCCAGACACACCAGGTAGGACTAACATTCCACTTGCTCAGTCTTGTCTCACCACCTCTATCTATAGGTGTCTTGTTTATTTAAGAGACGGGGAGGACAACTGAAAGACTGTGCTATTGTGACCTGATCTGTAAATACCAAGGTCACTGGGACATCCTCTTATGTCAGGAGGGATACTGCAACTATAATGATGTGTGTAATTACATGATATGAATGCATGTTTAGAGGTTTATTGCTGCAGATGCTTAGAAGGTGACTTTCATGTTACGCCTCTAATCCACGTCGCCAGTATTGTCACTGAGATAAAACATGTTAATAGGATAGTTTCTGAACTGCTACAGATTGGATACCAGCCACATTCTATATGGTAGGCTACGCCTCTGCTTTCCACTTTCTGAAAACTGTGAAAATGCACATACTCTAACTAGATTAGAGATGTTCTTTTTTCCTTCAAGATAACAAGCGTTATTTAACCTCTTTTTCAACAAGCAAGTATGACATGGTGCAACCTAAAAATCGCAAGTTGCGTTAAAGCAGCAGTGGGTAAAAAATGGAGCAAATATGATTAAAAAAAGTTATTTTTATAAAACGAACGCTATATCCTGACAATAGTGCATGAGACAGGTAATCTGAAAAAAAATCATGTGTCTCTGTGTCCTCCGGTGCTCCTAATGGCATCTGCAAGATTTCACAGAGTGGAAAACAACCAATCAGAGCCGATCTGGAGTCTGCTGTCCAGCTGCCGTCTCTGAGCAACTGTCAATCACTCTCAAACTCCGATTAAACGGTCAAACTAGGCAGCGCTGATCAAATATTAATCAATATTCTGTTACTCTAATGCCTATTTCTCTCCTCAAATGTTCTCAGAAACATATTGTAGTGTACTGTTTAGCTGTAAAATGAGAAAGTTTGTGACCCGGCAACCATGTTGAGATCAGGAGGAAATACCAAGCCCCGCCCATCTGCGGGAGCACAGCCAATAGGAACGCTCTGTGATTGGCCAGTCTCCCGTCACAGGCTAGATTTTCTAGAGCCTGAAAACAGAGCCATGAGGAGGTGCAGAAGTCTAGTTATCTCTCACATCACTTGAATTACAACATGCTGAAAGGTTATTATGGAATTTTCACCCAATGATGCCAAATATATACTGCTTACTGCCACTTTAATACGTTAAAGAAATTAGTGGCGTTAAAATGAATTTGCCCTACTGAATATATTTCTAAAGCGTGGAACAGGAGGAAAAAAAAGTATTTATGTCACATAAAATCATACATTATAGGGAGAACAGACTGAATCAGATATAAAATGTTTTATTCAACATAAGCAGATGCATTTGTACATTTTGCTTTATAATTAGTTTAAATTTTTGTACTATATTTGTACTCGTCAGGCTGTATGTATATATTTATTTAATTTCTGTTATTGGATATCTCATGGGACATTATATGTAGCCTCTTCATATTTGTATGAGGTCAATATATCGTGCTGTTATTAGGTTTATATAGCAGAATATTTGGTTTGTTGTTGATTCATTTTTTTTCTGAATTATTCCATGAGGGATCCATGAGCTTTTGAGCTGTGGTTCTTTGATATCCAGCGTTACATGGGGACAAAGCATTGTCCTTTGCTGACTTCATGCCTTAGCTGAGGGACATGGGGACTCCCGGCACATGCGGTACGTCTCTGAAGTTAATCCTCAAGCCGTTTTCAATCTCTGCCAGAGTGGGTGTTAGCCACGAGAGACAGCTCAGAAAGTGCGGGGACAAAAAAGATGTTCAGAAATGAGAGGAAGGACGGCTGCAGGATAACTTTGAACATCAAATGATAAGAGGAGCTCAGTGGTTTGGGACAAAGGATTTTCCTCCTGATGCAATGCTGCAAATACACATTGATTATAACCATTGATTCTATAATCACAGTTTCCCAGGGAGTCCAGAGGTTAATGTGATCATGCCAGCTAAGCACTGCAGTCATTACACTTGTAGATTGTTTTCCCTGCATACTTCCTTCAGCTTTTCGAGACTTTTCACACTTACATCTTGAGTGTGGTAGAGATCAGGGAAATGCAGTACCATGGCATGAATTGCAAATTGCATTTTCTGAGTTGCTTCAAAAGAAAACGTCTTGTAATATATACCCAGAAACTGATATCAAACATCTGACGACGGGGTGGATGACGAGTGAACCCAATGATAGTTGTTCCAAATGTATTAAACATCAAAGATCAAATCTAGATGAGAGACACATGAAATGACTGACTCCTTGCAGTACTGCTATGGAATTCTATGATGTTACAAAAATCTGAGAAATTTAAAGGTGCTAAATGCGAGATTGGGAGCATTCCTTTTGCCTCTGCAAGGCTCTCAACATGGCAACGGCTGATCCAGTGGCTTGCAGCTAACGGTGCTATTGCTAACAGTGGAAACAACGGCAAACAGTGCTGACAGAGGAGGACACAGAGGCACATGATTTTTTTTGCACTACTGTCAGGACATAGTGACCGTTTTATAAAAATAACTTTTTAAAATCCCATTTGCTCCAATCTTGTGTACTGCTGCTTTAATGCTCTGGATATCGTATAGAACACCTTTAAACTAATGTGATTTTGAGAATCCTGAACTTGAACTTTTGAATTATTTGCCTTAAAGGGGAGAAATGATGCTCATTTTCAGGTTCATATTTGTATTTTGGGTTTTTACTAGGACATGTTTACATACTTTAATGTTTAAAAAAACTTGTATTTTCCTCATGCTGTCTGCTTGAATATAGCTGCATTTACCCTCTGTCTGAAATGCTCCGTTTTAGTACATTTCAATGGAATTGCAATGAAATTGCAACAGAATTGCGTTGCTAGGCAACAGCTTGGGTCCATGTTTACTTCCTGTCAGCTGATGTCATTCACATACACTGCAACAGGAAATAAACTGGGACACATTTAGAATGTTTGCGTTTAAAACTTTGAAATGGTCTAAATATTGTAGATTTGTGACATCACAAACGGACAGAAATCCTGACGGCTTGTTTCAAAAGCTCAGTTTCTGAATCCGGGCTGTGTGTATTTCTCTGTGGATTTGATTGTTACGATACTTTCACAGTATTTATGTAGAACTAATACCTCCTTTATAATGTAAAAGCCATGAAAATGTCACTTTTTACAATATGGGAACTTTAAAGCAGAAACACCCCAGTCACCATATGCACAGAGATTGTTTTTGTCATGTTGAAAAGACAGCAACATGTCCAGCACCTTAAGGTTATGGGTACTCACTGACTTCTATTACTCCGAGCCTCAGCAGTTTGGAGTCTCTCCCATCCTTTTACTTCTTTAAAGGAGCTATTATTAACTCCTGCAGAGGTGAAGCACTTTCTAGCCCTCAGAGATTAATGAAAAGGTAGTCAGCATATAAATAATTTAGGTTTGTCCTCTTCATTCAACTCTATTTGGACAGATACCAACTTAACCCTACAGTTCCTTCCCCCTTCAGATGAAATATTTTCAGGAATTTGATTGCAATGGTGAGATTTCCAGTACACCATTGCCGAGGTTGCGGTAGCAGCGTGTTTGCTGCAGAATTATGAAGATATATGAATAAATTATGAGTGAAAACAGAGTGATAATGTGAGGGGAATGAAAATTATGGGAAAGATATGAATTCCAAATAGCCAAGCCTCAGCAGTTCAGCAGTACTAATATCTGTTGTGGAAACCATCATTTGACATTTGCCTGCTACATTTCTTCTTCAAACAATAACTTAGTAGAATTTATAGAACTGCTCAGAATGCATTTATGGTAATATATTTGTACACTATTTCTTTAACTTTGATTACATTTTTTCACCGAGACCTAGTGCAGTGGGTTCATTAAAATGCTGCTGTGCATTGGAAGCTATAAATCTGTCAGAAAGTTTACAGTAACAGTCATCAGTTTTCCAGAGAGTTTTCCCTCTGCGACCTGTTACAGCAAGTCTGCATGCATCCTCACAAGTAGCGCTGAGACTGGTATTAACTCTAACCAACTTTTTAAAGGGGCAATGTGTAGGTTTTGAAGTGGGGTTGTGTGAGGTACTTATCCATAACAGGTGTATTACCTACAGTAGATGACGGTCGGCACGCCCCCAGCATTTAGAAATACTACCGACACTATTACTGTCTTTCAGAAGCTGTAGCAGGTTCTATTCAGTTTTAGAGTTACAGTAGAATGAAGGTACAGATATATGAAATCTAGAAAATCTAAGTTATCCATTGGTGTCATGGGTACCCATACCCCTTTACAGATATGCCCAATTTATGATAATCACATGCAGTATAAATGTGTTATTTTTGCTTGTTCTAAAATGGTGTATTTGAATATTTCTGCATACTGGGGTCCCTAAACAGTCTTGGAATTACATAATTTAAAGCTGAGACTGTTGTGCATCCAATGAGCCCAATTGTTTCCATGTGTGATTATGTTAGTCCCCATAGTTGCCATTTCATTGTAGTGAGACCATTTTTTTTTTTTTATTTGACCTCTCTGTATAAAATGACCTGTGGTGACCTCTAGGATAATCACAGCCTCATGAAACGTTACAGCCACAAACTAGAGATCTAGAGCATTCAGAGAATGGATGGATTTCCTAGCTAGATTGACAATAACAGGGTTTCTGAGAAATTTCCATTATGCCTTAGGGCGTGGCTACCTTGTGATTGACAGGTCGCTACTACCGCGCTGTCCGGTCTGGGAGTTGTTCATGTTTTCATCTTACAACTTCAACCCTTTCACAGTGTCTTTTTCAGTTCATGAAAGTTAATTGTTCGTTGCCATGATGGCCAAAATGCCAAATTTGAGGCTTCAAAATTATAGTCGACAAACCAATGGGTGACGTCACAGTGACTACGTCCACTTCTTATATACAGTCTATGGGTTTAAGTCACTGCGTCTTCCGACACAACACCACGGTTGAATTTAAGTCTGCATGCACATTTTTTTCACAGAAGTGGAGGCATTATTGATCATTTTTATCAATTTTCAAGTGGTAAAACATGGTTAAATTAAGCACCGAATTTGTGTAAATAATGGTATCAACCCAAAAAATGCTGCAATAACTTATGAGACATAAGTGAGCATGGGAATGGAAATCACATACTTCTATCATAATGTTTTAAACCCTTATACACTTTATGTAAACTGTATTTTAATTAATTAATCAATAATTCATGTTTATTTCAGATTTATAACTAGAACATCTTGACACACAGTGCTGAGCAGCATCTCAAATTAATTTTCAGGTTCCCAGCTTTCAGATGATGTACACCGCTACTATGTGACATCTACTGCTGACCTGCCATCTCCCCCTAAAGACACCCTATACCCCCCTAAAAAACACATAAAAATGGGTCTATTGTGGGTCTCAGTGGGCTAATGCACGCCACGATTCATGACTAGCTTTCTCTAGACAACCAACTACAACCAATAAAACTGTGGGATTCGTGAGTGATTGGCTAAGCAAGTTACTTATATATATACTTATAACAGGCGATATTAAAATGTACACAAAATGTGATAATAATTAAATGTGTCACGACCTTCATTTCTGAAGGACATGTGACTTTCACCTTTACATGCACTCTTTCTGTCCTCCTCCTATTTCAGAATATGCACAGTAATGTTGGAATAAGAACATTTTAAAGTGTATCTCAGTCGAAAAAAAAAGTTCATCTGCCTTCAAGCAAAGAACATGCTTCCTTCCCAATCAGTATTAGGCTACTTTTAGTGGTTTGTCCCCGAGGCATTCAGAGAGCTGGGAATGCACATATGGCCAAAAGTAGGCTACACACCATCCTTCCCTCAAGGAAAGATTTTGCATGCTCGCAGCAGCTCTGCAGCCGGTGACATTTTAAAGAGCAATTTGCAAGAAGTGGATGTGAATAGGAAGCCAACTCAACCATATGATTGAGTTTCCCAAATGTCCTCAACGATATTTAGAAAGGCGTACAGCCCATAACAATTGAGCTATGAACACATTACCTTCAGTTGGCTTTTCTCGGGAATCACAAAGTTATGTTTGTTATGGCTGACTAATTTGTTACGGGATAATAACAGTCTCATTTGATTTGTTGAACAATGTTCAACAAAATGCAGAAAGTGATGAAAGCACCCCAGCTTCTAAACTGCTGTATGTTTCAGATATAGTCACCACTATTAGCTACCTTAAACCTATGGCATTTTACACTGCATAAATTAGCCTAGCGGCTAGTCATCATTATTAGCCAAGCCTATGGCATTTTCACTGCATACATTAGCCTAGCAGCAAGCGGACTTTTCGTTATTCATAGCTCTAATACTCTCACTTGGTTTAAGCAGTGGTCAACTCTGGGGTCTGAGAAGTGAAACCGATGAGGAAGTGACTTAAACTTGCATCCTTTTTAACAGCCAGCAGGAGGCGACTCCTCTTGTTGCAAAAAGAAGTCTGGTTGTATAGAAGTCTATGAGAAAATGAGCCTATTCCTCACTTGATGTATTACCTCAGTAAACATTGTAAACTTGAGTTTATGGTCTCAATCACCACAATACAGCAATACTGCAATACAGCATGATGTGATGTTTATTTAATAAATTATGGTCCCATTTAGAGTCAAATAGATTATAAAGCAGGGGATGCTTTAGGGCGTGGCTACCTTGTGATTGACAGGTCGCTACCACAGCATTGTTCGGTCTGGGAGCTGTCCGTGTTATCGTCTTAGAACTTTAACCTTTTCACAGTGTGTTTTCAGTTCATGAAAGTTAATTATAACCTTTTTGGTCGCCTAAAAATGTCTTATTCAGCGTTCGGTCGTTCTTAGCTCCACCCTCTTGTGTCACTTCTGGTTGCAAAAGACCAAGATGGCGACGGCCACAATGCCGAACTCAAGGCTTGAAAGCGGCAGTTCCAAACCAATGGGTGACGTCACCCTGACTATGTCCACTTCTTATATACAGTCTATGGGTTTAAGTCACTGCATCTCCCGACAGAACACCTCGGTTTAATTTCAGCCTGCATGCACATTCTTTCACAGAAGTGGAGGCATTATTGATCATTTTTATCAGTGAACGGATTGCCGAGTGTTTAAATGCCGTCTCTCTGCTGTGCATTAGTGTTGGCAACTCTTTTTCAATGAAAGTAGCTAGCACTAGCTCCAAAAGTCCTTAAAAGTCGCCAGATATTGTCATACACTCATTTGCATATTGGTGACATCATCACACATCATTTGCATAAACCTTAGTGGTCATGTCGGCTGACTGCCAGTGCACAGAGCAAGAGAGGACGTCATGTTTTTTTTTTTTTATTGGTATTTTAGTTAGATGCCTGAAATATGGTCTGTGGTTAACTCAAGCTGAAGAGATTTTAACATTTTGTTCTATGATATAAAATACATGAGTAAATATCCCACTTGTGAATTTTGAAGCTTTAACATATCTTGAAAAGGCGGTTGCTAACAAGTAGCTAAATGTTTTGGCCAAATCGTTGCTCACCACACACTATAGGAACAAACCTGTTATGTGTGGGATCTCTCACGTTTTCAACATCTGTTCAAAATATTTTAGCGTTGGCCAGACTCTACTTGTAAAAGGGAAGGCTGGAATGCAATGGCAATGATAAAAAGGGGTGCCACTCTGACCACCCTGCTATGTTGATTTGAATGGGAATGTCCGATCTACTCCTATTCTATTTCTATGGTACTGAAACTGAGCTAATATAGCAACAAAGTCTCACGGCAGTTTGTAAAATAGTCATGAAATGTGATCTATTTGATTTGTGTACATAAACATGAATTTTCCCTTTTTTGTTTTAGATGCTGAGCACGACTTTCAACAACATATTTTTCGTGATTTTTCCTACAAATGTCCAGCAACTCGTCACACACATGTCAATTTCCGCTCCAGGTTTAGGAACAGATCGACTTGGTTAGGCTTAGGCAACAAACTACTTAGCTAGGTTGAGGAAAAGGTTGCGGTTTGGTATTAATTAACACCGGAAATGCCGTAACTTAAGTAAGGAAATTACGTGAATAATCCTACTTAGATAGCTTTAGGAAAAGATTGCAGTTTGGGTTTAAATAACACCAGAAATGCCGTATAACTTCAGTACAAAAGTTACGTGACAAATTGTGGTTTCACACGGGACACAAACACCGGTCTCCTGGTCGTAAGTCCTGTGTTTTTTGACCCATCCATCCACCCAGATCTCCTCCTTTTGTGGCATTCGCTGCTCTTTATACTTCCCAGTTCACAATTACCAGGTTTACATACAAACTGATTTTGTGCTGACCATCACACAAAAAAGAGAAATTCCTGTTTGTGTACACAAATCAATACATTCAATTTCGTGACTATTTCATGAACTGCTGTGCGACTGGGCTGCATATAGTCTGTCGTACCCTTTGTTATGTGTAGAACCTATACACAAACTGTGGGTCAGTACATGATCACACACCAATCAGGACAACCTCCCCTCCACCCAGCATTGGACTTTGCAGGCAGAACATGCATTATTGACCAAGAAGTGCTTTGCTAAACTGAAACAGCGAGACATATACTCTCCGGTGTCGGCACTTGAAAACACATTCTCTGAAAGAGGCGAGCTGCCCTAAAACCTATACGGCGTGACCCGCTGTGAGCGAGTGGGGGCCGAGGAAGAGCGCAAAAGAGTCATTGAGCGGGCAAGGCTGAGTGCTCCCTCCGCATCAGACCAGCAGACTGAAAACGGAAGTCTGAAAGGTCACCATCCTGCTGCTTTTACAGATTAATTCTCATGGTCAATAATTTAGCCGTCAGAAGGACTGTTGAATCTAATGTAACGACACTGAAGTGTTTCTCACTCCGTTCAGGAAGTAATTCCGTCTCCCACTTCCCAGTTAAGTTAAGACCTAAACTGAATTTGAACTGAGCTGAAAGTTCTATAAGTGAAGTGAAGTGAAGTTCACCAGAGTGCTGTGCTTTTCAATAAAAACAAAACAAAAAACTGACACTGAATGGATTCAATTTTAGAGTCGGAGACGGAGAGATCTCACAGTAAAAGAAGTCCACTGCACCAGTGTCCACACACCAAGTAAAGACATTTCTGTAAAAATGTGCTTTTCAGGCCACAAAACACTGAACTAAAAATCACAAAAATAACATGCTTGTACTCTGTGTTTGCCCCAAAGACACTGCCAGAAATACATTAAAGGCTTGAGTCACCCCACAAGTAATCCATCGTTAGTGAGTCTCCCTCTGTTGCCTCAAAAATCACATCTAGCCGTCGTCCCCGGTGGCACCGGTGTGATAGCTGTTTTTAGCACCAGATACATAACTTGTCAAGTTTGACTGACACAAGTAAAACCCAGGAGCATGAATAACAAACAGCCTGCAAAAAATATTCATTCCCTCAAAACATAAATTGACTTTCAAAATATTATTTGGCAACATTTAGCTTGGATGATTTCTTTATAAACTGACTGCTTCAACTTAAAGGTACCCTGTGGAATTTATGACCACTAGTGGCGCTATTGAGCAGTGTTTCGATGAGTTGGTCTCCGTTTTGTTTGTATCTTGTGCACAAGCACAAGCACACAAATGGCGTCCATGAAGACTGTATATAAGAATCGGACATAGTCACCGTGACGTCACCCATTGGTTTGTGGACTACCATTTTGAAGCCTTGAATTCGACATTTTGGCCGTCGCCATCTTGGTTTTTTGCAACCAGAAGTGACACAAGAGGGTGGAGCTAAGTACAACCGAATGCTGAATAAGACATTTTTAGGCGACCAAAATGTTACAATTAACTTGGATGAAGTGAAAACACACTGTGAAAGGGTTAAAATTCTAAGACGAAAACACGGACAACTCCCAGACTGGACAACGCCGTGGTAGTGACCTGTCAATCAAAAGTTAGCCCCGCCCTAAAGTATACCCTGCTTTATGGATGGTCATGTCTGAATGAAGCAGTGAAGAACATTAATGTCTGAATGACAATAATGCATCACTTTAACAGATAAAGCCAATACACTTGTGTATTGCATGTCTGAAAAAGGGTTATTATTTAATT
>CAKALG010012736.1:0-14610 GCA_916700815.1 Helicolenus hilgendorfi
CCCTCATGATTTCTACAGGCTCATCTGGAGCAAGGAGAGTGCCACAGCAGTCTTTTTTTCTTTCTGTCTTCCAGTGACCTTGCAGCAGGAAGTTAATGTGTGTGCATTTGTGTGTGTGTGTGTGGGCATGCATAGGAATGTGCACACGGCATGCACATGTGTATTGGAGAGCATGAGGTGTGTGATCTCGCTGAGTGAATACGTGAATATAAATGTAAGAATGGCTAAAATGCTTGATATAATTTACAGCCTTTATCTGTTTACCCCCAAAAAGACATGTTTTGCTGTCTTTCAGTCTTCAGAATGCTTAACTTGTGATGTTGATGATACTTAATTAACACATACAAACCGAGTGTCACGTTGTAATATGCTTATTCAGTTCTGTGGTGAAACATCTTGAAAAAATAACACAATGCAGCCGGTGCTAATTCAGGATAGAAATGGGATAAATGTGTTTTGTTAGACTAAAACGACTACCGGTGAATCTTTTGTAAGCCCTGTCTTTTGTTCTATTAACAGTTAGATAGACGTGCTCTACTGCGCGCACACTGCAGCCAATATTACACCATTTTCAGCTCCCTCTTATCTCTCTGGAGACAGCTGGATTCAAAGCTAGAATAACATTCTTAACATTATTAACAAAACTCTTTCTATTTCTAGTCTATCTTTCTGGGCTTTGTGCCTGTTGGCCTATTTTTCAGTGAAACCTGGAACACCAGTATCAGTCCTTTTTTTTTCCTGTGCCTAAACCAATGGTTGTTCTACCAAAACAGTGACACCGGTGCATCATCAGTGCCAGATGTTTTGCTGGCTGTTGTTGTAGAGGTTAGTCCCGCATGCTTGTTGGCACCATCAGACAGATTGTTTACAGATACCAATTCCTGACATGCCCATGTAAACCCCCATCCAGTATAGGATCCTAACGTACTCCAAATGTCCCCCTGTAGGAAGCATTGTATAATGAACCACTGGCGGGCAAAGAGGCAGACGGGCACACGGGAGGCAAGCATGCAAAGTAGAAGTTCAAATTGAGAACAGGCAGACAGGCTGGGTCGATCATTTAAATGCAAGTTTGGAAAGTAGCAGAAATAAAAACATATGTAGATTAGTTGCAGACATACAGATCAGTGGGCAAAAATAATACAAAAGCATCAAGCAAGAATTATGAAAAATGTCTTGGTGATTTAGTGGCAGTCCCTCTGGAAAGACAGATGTTACAACCCAAAGCAGCTGATGTAAATGTCATCCGATTTGATAGGTCAATTCTAGCCATATCTTAGTTATTAGTAAGGCTGTCAATCGATTAAAATATTTAATAGTGATTAACCATGATTGTCAATAGTTAATCGTGATTAAATGCACATTTTTTATCTGTTCAAAATGTACTCTAAAGGGAGATTTGTCACGTATTTAATACTCTTATCAACATGGGAGTGGACAAATATGCTGCTTTATGCAAATGTATGTATATATTTATTATTGGAAATCAATTAACAACACAAAACAATGACAAATTTTGTCCAGAAACCCTCACAGGTACTGCATTTAGCATAACAAATATGCTCAGATCATAACATGGCAAACTCAAGCCCAACAGGTAACAACAGCTGTCAGTGTGTCAGTGTGCTGACTTGACTATGACTTGCCCCAAACTGCATGTGATTATCATAAAGTGGGCATGTCTGTAAAGGGGAGACTTGTGGTTACCCATAGAACCCATTTTCATTCATATACTGTATCTGGAGATGAGAAGTCAAGTCTTTGAAAATGGCCATTCCAGTTTTTCCTCGCCAAAATTGATAGTAAATTTGGAGCGTTATTTAACCTCCTTCGCGACAAGCTAGTATGACATGGTGTGAAAAAACTGAGCCTGCTAGAACCTCTGAAAGATTGATCGCGTTAATGCATTAAAGAAATTAGTGGTGTTAAATCGAATTTGCGTTAGCACGTTATTATCGCCTTAACTTTGACAGCCCTAATTATTAGGACTGTTAAGACCTTTGATCAGTTGCTCCATCTGAGTCCATCTGAGGCCATCAAACATTTAGGGCCCGAACACGCAGCCCAAAGATGAACCGAAACCAGTGACATCTGAAATCACTGAACCTGTTGTGGCTGTCAGCCAGTTACAATGATGATCCGAAGTGGTCTTGGGATTTTATGTTTTCGTTTGTCACCGGCGGCCTAGCTGGCAAAACGTACTGTAAACATTTTATTTAACGTGTGCTAATTTATATTTTGATAATTTCCATGGTGTTTTATTTATGCTAGCATCACTTTTAATTATGGAAATTATTTTATTGTGAGAAAGGGGAAGAAAAATTAAGCAAAAAGTGTGTGTTTGTGTTTATATGTTGTAGCTGCACCACAAGAGTTTATTTTTGTGAGATTTAGGAGATGATGAAAGGGGTTAGAACTGAAGTAGTGTATAATCCTCATCTTCACCTTGTCATCACATGTATGCTCTCTACGTCAAACTTATCCTCAAGTGTGTGTGTGCTGTGTCTTGTGTTCATGTTTGACAGCTGAAACGATTTGTCAGTGCCAGTCAAAAAGGGAAATTTTAAGTGTCATCCAGTCTTTTCAGTCGCTTATATTTACCTTTAGAGCCTCTAATTTGTTCATGTTAAAAATAGATACGCTGCTCTATTCTATTATTCTATTCTATTCCTTGAAATGACAAAGAAATTGAGTGTCTTTTTGTTTACCTGAGACGTTGTTTGACCATGCATGCCCATTTAGTTGCATAGGAAGGACTGTCTGTAAGAAGCTGTATCATGCTTTTTGGTCTATGGGTGTTTTCTGGACAAAGATTAAGCAGCTTGTCATCCTGAAAAGCAACAGAGTGCTTCTATGAAAAAAAAGCTTACTAATCTAGGAACAGATGAGTAATCTGAGGTCAGGGGAAAAATGTGGAAAAAGACGAGGGTCAAACTCATTTATTTTTTAACAACTGTTTTTTTTTTTTTTTGTTGACGCATAACTGCGCTTACTATCATGAGCAGTCTTGTTATACCTATTTGTCTAATATCATTTTTACAATAAATAACCCCCAGCCTCTTGACATCAGATTTATTTCTGAATTTGGCCTGAAAACAAGGGTTTTGCTTTTTATGCAAAATGTATGTAAGATTTCTTTTACAGAGGTGAGAGCATTGCTGAAGTTCTCCGGTCTTCTTCCATTGAAACATACTGTAGATAACCCATTTACCAGCTGCACAACACACCATATGTGACATGGACTCTGCTTGACATAAACCACTTTTCATGTAAACTCCTATGTACATGTTATAGGCCAAGCTTTGGCATTACTGATATAGCATACCAGAGCCTTGGATACACCATTATTGAACCCCAAACCAGAATTTACAAGGTTAAATTCACAGTCTCTGCCTCATTACATACAAGCACTAAGCGTTCAACCTCCAAAGTGCTGATGACTCAGTATGTTTTGCAGGACCTTTTGTGGTTAGAAACCCTCTTTAGCAAGTGTCACTCTGAGTGCCATTACTGTTCTGTGAGCCACATTACATGTGGACTGCACCATGTGTCACAGGGACTGGCTGTGTGGATTAGTAAAATCCCCACTAGCACATTGTGTCATCCACTTGTTTGATGCATTATTCTGTGAAGGTAGTGAGTCTGGTGGTGATACAGATTAAAACAGACTCATTCTAGGTTCGACTATTCGAGTGGGTAAGGTTATGTGTGGGAGCATGGAGCACGGAAGGCGTGAAAGTTGTAATCATTATAAGGGCACAAGTGAAAAGGTTGACACGACTACATTTTTCCTATGTGCTTTGTATAGTGTTTTAATCTACCCGGCAATGTGTTGACATTTCTCTCGGAATATTCACAAATAATTTACTCTAGGCATACGTGAGGCAATTAAATTGAACCGGAAACTAAGAAACAAGATTGATGTTAACATGCTAAACTAAATATTTGACATGCATTAAATATCTGAACCAAATATTTAATGGCAATCCATTTGATAATTGTTGAGATATTTCAGTCTGGACTTAAGTAGTGGACCAAAAAAACGCCATTCCCATCCCTAAAGCCGTAGCCGTAGCAGTAGCTGCAGCTTCTCCACATTCATATTTTCACGGAGTACAATTCTACAATTTCATTTAGCAGACGCTTTTGTTCCAAAGTGACGTACATGTGAGAATTCGTACAACACAAGCGAGGATCTAGATAGCAGGGTTCAACGTGAGTAAGCGCCAACAGCAGCTTCGAGTCCGATCGGACACGGGTGCCTACAGCGATAGTTTTATCGTATTGTTTTCCGTTAGAGGAGACAGCATGGAGTCTTGCTTATTTACCTTCACCTGTCATGTGCTTGGCTCTGATTCTGATAGTTACCTACAATAGATGACGGTCGGGGCGCTCCCAGCTTGGAGTTAACAGGAGTAATCGCACTGGAGCAAAGCAATGTGCTGCTGTGGACGGGGCCGGTAGCAAAACGTATTTTAGCCACCTAAAAGAAAGGCCCACCTAAAAAACTCAATATCAGTTGAAGTGTATTCTATATAGAGAATAATTTTGCCGGTTTACAATGCCGTGAGACAGCTATACGGTCTATGTTTCCGACGGGGAACTGAAGCTGTTATCTATACTCTCGCCAAAGCAGCCAGACTTTGGCGCAAATCAAGGCAGCCGTAGCCCAGCTGTGTTCTGTGAGGTCAAATTATAGTTTTTTTCAATGGAGTCTGGTGGCTTTGGCGAGAGCATAAATGGATACAACGGCCTCAATTTCCCATCAAAAAAGGCTGTCTGACAGCAAGATAAAGCGGTGATAATATTCTAAATATAGCGTGTACTTAAACGGATATTAATTTTTTTAGTTGGGCCTTTCCTTTAGGCTAATATATTAATATGTATTAATATGTTTTGCTGCCAGCCCCGTCCACAGCAGTACATTGCTTTGCTACATTTGCTAATACACTGACTATGGATAAGTACCTCATTCAACCCCACTTCAAATCACCCAAACTATCCCTTTAAACTGTGCTTCTTGGCACCCAGAATTGAGCTCAGCTTGTACCTTACTGTAGAGGTTTCACTTCATTCCACTCCCCCATATGTTATAATTCACCAGGGTTCACCTCCCCAGTGTTCCTGTATAAGGTGATTGATAACCAGAGGCTATGCTCCAGGGGAATTGGCCCGGGGAGTCGTTTGATTGGAGAATTCATCAGCAAATAGCACAACTCCTCATTTATAGGATGATCTCCTACAGAGGCAAAACCCACGGCTTGTAAAAGCACCAGAGCATCCACTATTAAGCAAACACTAAACCGCTATTGTTTATTAGTAGATCATTACTTTCAAACAGCTACTTTTTCAATAATAATGACTTTCATGCCACATTTGTTTGTTACATTTCAATATTCTTGGCAATTAAATGCCAGTATTTATTTGGTTACAGTCGTTAATGTGCATCCACACAGCTGCTCCAGGCAGGATCTCACTCTGCATCTCCACATCTCCCTCCAGAGCCAGCTTGACAGTGTTGCTTATGTTGTATAATGCCATTTGCTCAGCAGGAATACCCAGGGCAAGGTATTCAGGTGGTTGTGAATGCAGCAGAACGTCCAACGTCCAACAACAAGCAACAAGGAGAGGACAAAAAAGAAGGCAGCTGTTGAAAGAATGGCGCAATGTTAATGAAAAATTGGAGAGGAAAGGTGACATCTGTACACCTGCAGAAGCAGAAAAGCAAAAACAGACAGGTGGAACTGAAGAGGAGGGTGAGGGAGAGATGGAGCCGCCCACAGGTGTACACCTTGACATATTTTTGAGGCACTGTTTGTCCTCTTTAGGAGACGGATTTTTCATACATGTGAATAGAAGGGGCTTCTCGATTTGGACAAAAAGGCTTATATCGCTCAGTGCCTCGTCCTCTAACCCAGTCGTCTCACAGCTACAGCATATAATCACCTGTTCTCACTTTCCTGCTTCTCAATCTCACTCTGCAGTGACACGCAGTGACACGCAGCAACCCCTGCAGCTGCCAGGGTTGCCTGGCCAACTGCTTTTCTTCAAAACCCCCTCACCATCTATAAACCCACATAGGCTAAGCACAAACAAGCACATATGTGTTCCTACATGTGTCGTTCTCTTTCCCTTTCTCTCTGACTCATCCCATCTTCTCAGCCTGATGTGTGTTGGAGCTGCAGTCCTTTCGGAGCTCCTGCATTGGTTTTTCCAAAATAACCTTTTTTTTTTTTTTTAAATTCATCATCAGACTTTGTCTGCTGCGCTTAGTAGTTAGCATGACAGCTGCTTTCAACCCAATTAGAGAGCACTGGTGGTGGCTGAAAGGAGGCTCTCCGTGTGGTTGTTATGTAACAGTTCACCTCAGAGACAATGTCAGTTAATGTGTCTTTCTCTCTTTCTGGGCGTATGTGTGTGTGTGTGTGTGGATATTGCAGTGCAGTATTGCAATGCAGCTGCTGTCCAATGTGTGTATGCATGTATTTGGGGATTCCCAAAGTCATTGTGTAACTGCTTCTGCTGCATGGCTGATATTTATTATTTCATTTCCCCAAATGAAGCTGAAGATAAATTACATTTCATAAATAGTTCATTGCAGAAATTGGCAGTGTATGTTTAAACAGTAAAGCTACTTTTTTGTTTAGATTTTTCTGATCCCTGTCTTCAGCATAATGACACAAAGAACCTGTCAAGTAACCCATGAGCATCTTATAATGTCATATTTACGGACGTGCAGGTGTGCAGAGCAGCTCTGTGATCAGTGAAGTCTCCTGCACTATTGTTTGTCACAGGCAGGGGGAGCTGTATGCCAGTGTTGCTGCTGCTGCTGCTGCTGCTGGTGGTGCAGTGGGCACAGCTCCTTCCTCAGCTCTGCCTCACTGTGCTCAAGGACATTTTGACACAGACACACGGAGAATGCGCATGGCTTCACCGTGGAGGACAGCAAACTACCCACTGCTTGTCACACTAGAAACTTCCCATCAAAGAGAAAAGCAGCAATTACTGTAGAGCATCGTTTTCATCATTGACACTTGTTCTTTATTATCACGGAGCAGAACAGAGAGACCCAACAGACGACTCACTGGGCACAACACATAGAGAAATTCAAATTAAAGGTCAAATAGATGCTAAGATAGAATACACTATGTTACATTGCACATAATGTGTGGATTTCAACAAGAGAGACTGTGATGATGATGGCATTAAATACCTGAAGTTTCATGATGGGATTGTTGGGTTTAAAAGAGCAGTGTGTAGGATTTAGTGACATCTAGTGGTGAGGTTGTATATTGCAACCAATTTAAACTAGGGCTTTCAAAGTTAACGTGGTAATAACGCGTTAACGCAAATTTGTTTTAACGCCGCTAATTTCTTTAACGCAACTTGCAATTTTTAGAGTGAAGATACTGGTATCATATTAAACTACATAACCTAAGGAATCCATTGGTACCAGCCATGCTAGATTGTCGCAAAGGAGGCGAAATAACGCTCCAAACTTGCGCAAAATTTTGTCGAGGAAAAACTGTCATGGCCATTTTCAAAGGGGTCCCTTGACCTCTGACCTCAAGATATGTGAATGAAAATGGGTTCTATGGGTACCCACGAGTCTCCTCTTTACAGACATGCCCACTTTATGATAATCACATGCATTTTTGGGCAAGTCATAGTCAAGTCAGTACACTGACACACTGACAGCTGCTGTTGCATGTTGTGCTGCAGTTTGTCATGTTATGATTTGAGCATATTTTTTAATGCTAAATGCGGTACCTGTGAGGGTTTCTGGACAATATCTGTCATTGTTTTGTGTTATTAATTGATCTCCAATAATGAATATATATATACATTTGTATAAAGCAAGCATATTTGCCCACTCCCATGTTGTTAAGAGTATTAAATACATGAAAAATCTCCCTTTAAGGTACATTTTGAACAGGTAAAAATGTGCGATTAATTTGTTGTAAGAGTAGCATAGGTCATTTAGAGAATAGCAGAGCTAGTGTGAGAGTGTCTATACTTGGGAGGTGAGTGGTGAAGCAAGAGAGAGAGATAGAGAGCGGCAAATGCGGTTGAGCGAACAAGTGAGCGAGTGGTTAGTTTAGCTCTGAGAATATCAAGTGGGAGAAACAGTTTGTGCAGAATTAAATGCTGCAACCCCTCAAGACCAACAGAGGTTTCCCGTGTCTTGTTTCCCGGCGGCTGAGTGCAGTGCCGGCGGGGGTTAACTCCGGAGCGAGTAACGTTATTGACTCCGGCCCCAGCAAGGAAAGTTAACACAGTATTTCGGCTCAATCTAAGGTAACGAAAACACAACGACTAATATGTCCATACTTGTTAATATTGCAGTACATTCAACTTCTGACAAAAGATCCTCCTAATTGTTCATTTAACAACACTATAAACAATAGCGTCAAAAGTGAACCTTAAGCTGAATGCCCTAAAATCAAACCATCAAGCCTTTAAAAGCTGAAATGCCATTGGAAAATATTGATAAGACCGGATGATGGAGATATCAGTTGAGTGTATATACTTTTGTTTTTAGAAAGTATTGACTGAGGCTGCCAGTATATGATGCACTTAAGAAAATACAGTTCCCCCGCAACAGCACTGTAAGAGAATACTGCAGGGTTGCACAGTGGCATTGTAGCACATTATCTTTGTGTTTAATGTGCACAAACTAAAAATGTGCCATTTAAATGAAAGAGGCTATGATTTGAAAGTCTTGACAATAATGTTGTATTCATGGTTAATAACTTAAGTCAAACAAAAAAAGCATTACAGCTATTTAGAAATGATTCTACAACATGCGCCCCAAGCTCTTGACTGTACAGACTGTTTGGTATTGCTGATATGGCGTGATGTTAATAGCCCTTTTTGTATCTCCGCTATAGTAGATCCCTCTGTGTTTTGTCAGTAGTTTTCGTCATACGGCAAACACCGTACAGTATGGTGGTCAGATGGTCTTAGCATCTGGCTGTGGAGAGTCATGCTTTAATGTGGTCCCCATATGGTGTTCAAGTTCATAAAGTCCAATTAAGTGTTCTCGCACTTAGGGTGAAAAGCTGTTCATTATTGCAAAATCTACACTTTCTCTTTGAGTCTTTGATCATATGTTACTCATTACTCACTGTCAAGCCATGGGGAGCATGCCAACAATTATGCAGACAGACCGGCGAGTAGGCAGGGAGGTAGACAGAAGAATAGCACAGCAGGGGAGCGTTTCAGTCAGCTACAGATAGACGGGTAAGAAAGGATGACAGCGTAGAGATCGGTGGGATAGTGTACAGACAAACAGGTACAAAGACGATGATGGAAATATTGGAAACAGACGGTTTTTACAAGATGCTGACAAAATCATGAAGCGCTCCATATCCCCAACACTTGAGGAAAGTTGTTCCTTTGATGTTGAAATTATTTAACGTTGAGGAAGAAACATTTTTCACACTCTGCATTGATAATGGTTTTATCTGTGAATGCATACGAAACACCAACAATAGCTCTGCCCTCCTTTTCCAAGGAAAGAGGAAATCAATTATGTGTGTACATATATGCATGTTAGTGTGTCCGAGTGTGTGTATGTGTGTTTGCGTTGTATAAAAAGGAGGACCTCAGCTCAGGCTTCAGCAGTGCACTTCACCGCTAACGTACCTTTCACCTTGCTCTTTATGCTTTCCCCTCTTTATTCCATCATGCAATATTACTCTGCTAAACCCTTCCTTTGGTCTCCACCTTCGTCCATCTTTCAGCTATCATCTTTATCTACATTCTCCCTTCCCCCCCCTTCCTCTGTCTTTTCTCCTCATTTCCCTACCTCCCACATCTCAATCTTTCCACTCCTGCGCATGTCATCGTAATTTAAAGATAGGCAGCTGCACGGCAGCAGAATATAACACCGCCACCAGTCACTTACATCACCAACATGATAATGTGAAGCTGGAGACGGAGTCGGGAATGAGCAGATGTTGTGGAGGGAGCTGCTCCGACATTCTGCGTTAAATTAGCCACGAAATACTGCATTTCTATCCACAATTTATTTTTCTTTCAAACTAGGAAAATACTGGAAAGTATGGAAGAATGACATACAGAAAATGTGGTCAGCTTGAATCAAACGGAAAGTATGAACTACACAGCGTAGCCTGCTGATGTTGTTGCTCCCTGTTAGATTTGTTTTAAATGGATTTATGCCTTTAAGCCTGTCTTAAATTGGGCAGTACAATGGACAGGATTAACCTTTTTTTTTGGTGTGCGTTTGGGCTAATGGTAATCAATACTCAGGCAACGCGTCTTGGGATCTAATTATGCATTTATTTAATTTTGTCTTTTGTGATCATCAGCATTATTGATTCCTCTCTCTGTGCTTATGTAGCTCAAATATTCAACAGCCACAGCCGTCAAGGCAGTGGGTTTTTCAATCTACGGGGACCCAGAGCCCTGCTGGTTTCCATTTTGCCCAGTTACAGTATCTGACTGATTAACTGATGAGCTGCAAAAGGCAATTTAGTAGGATAGAAAAGCAGCATCACTCCTGCTGCTGGGGTACAGTACAGGGTTTATACCAGTCAAACTGGTGATGGTGGCCACCAGAATCACCTGTGTGATGTAGTTTCTCTCCTCAGTCAGCCACTTGATTAACCATCCAGGCACACAAATACACACACAGTCGATAATTTCCTGGGAGAGCATTTGTTTGCTTTCATTTGACGGTTTCGGAGGATCTGGCCGGCACAGATGTCTGCCTTGGCATGCAAAGAGTACCGCCAACATTGATTGGACCTGATCGGCAGGCGAAGGAGGAGGGCAGCATAAAAGGTTGGAGGAAAAAACAGAGTAGAAGATGCAGTCCTGCCGCGTGCTGTCCTTTTTTTTTTTTTTTTTTTATAAATATAGAAACTATCCAAAATCCAACAAAGCTAGAATATGTCTTTTTATTTAATGTATTATTATTATATTAAAGGTAGGGTTGGTAGTGCTGTTCAAAAACATTTTTATTATATTCTTTTATACATCCCGACAGCAATCAATAAATCAAATGCTCTGAAAAAAAAAAAAAGGATTGGTATCTGTGGCTGTCGCAGGATTGTAATAAATCCATCCAGTTATTGAATTTAGCTTGAATGAAATGATTGGATAGGCTACCTGTCTACCTGCGCACTCAAACCATTGAAGTCGTCTTCTTCAGTGTCGGAGTTGAACAGCCTCAGAATGACTTCATCACACACTTTCTCAGTCTCTCTGTCGTTGTCGCTCTCAGTGTCACTTTCGTCTCGAGGTGAATTTGTGCTGTCCAAAACGAGCAGTGCTTTTTAGCTGGGCCGTTAGCCCGTAAAACTCTATAGATTAGCCGCATCATTGTATAAGCCGCAGGGTTCAAAGCGTGGGAAAAAAGTAGCGGCTTATAGTCCGGAATTTACGGTACTCTTGCTAATTTCTCAGCATTACCAACACTACCTTTAATCAATAGGTGGGAAAAAAATGGTGTCCATGTATCGATACTTCAGAAAATGAGCATTGAAACCTTTTAAAATATTCAGAGTTCGACATGTTTGACAACATTAATTAGTATTATACTACGTGTAGAATTTGGGTCCAGTGTTGGCTGCGTAGGATTGTTTCAGACTTGTGTGATCCAAACATTTCCGGTAACTCCAGAGCGTTGCAGTCCAAAAGGCAACATTTATTGAAAAAAGATAGATGTCACCATTTTCCAAATTCGCAACATGTCTTTATCTAATGAAATATTCTGTTTCAGTCCATACTGGTTGGCATTTAGCTTTTCAGAAACAACATTTTCACTGCAGAAAACCGCTCGCTTCTCCAATTTGCCTTTGTTGGAAATTCTTTACAGCAATGTTTAGCAGGTTTATTAGGTCACACCTGTCCCCGGTGACATTGCCAATGCGGTATAACTTTGTCACTTCAGCAAGGGCTGGAGCTCATTAACGGACAGGACTGGTTCCTGTGGAGTTACAGATGTGTATTCACGTGTTGGCAGGATCTCTTACCACCCTGCTGTGACAAGGTCTGTGCCCCGCTGTTCCCGAGCGCTCTATTGTGTCTGGTACTAGTCCCGTCCATATCATCAGACTTGATATTTGCGACCGGACACCTTGCTGATTGTGTCCGTCTGGTCGAATAAGCAGCGCTTGCCAACAGTACCAAGAATTTGAGCATGCTCAACATCTCAGTGTAGAACTTTCTTTTGATTACCATGCTACTTCCAAAAAGACAACAACTGGCCAGACAAACTGCATCTTGTAATATACTACCTTGTGTTGTTAACTTATATGTTCAATGTGTTTCTGGGTTCTGGGAATAGTTTTACAACGAAACGTCTCCTCGCAGTGAGAGACATAAATAATGAATCATATTTATGTTACCTGGTCATTGTACGACATTTTTACCAACAACAAGGGTAAACAACTTCAAAAACGAAAGACTGGGTAGCTCCAACATCTTTGCTGTAGTTTAAGCATGTAGGAAGTTACACATTGCACTACCAGTCACAAGGAACATGTTTTAGCTTAACAAAAGGAATTCACAACAATGTAGCTGCTCTTGGCTGGTTTCAATTTGATTTACCTCGTACTGTACATATAAAGATTATATTTTGTAGATTCAATTACTTGGTAAAACAGGATTCAATTGGTAAAGCAGGCCTTTTACATATAGGAATTTGGTGTGTGATATAAAGCACTGTATAGTAATTCCCTATCTTACACCCGGTACTAAGCAGGGCACATCACAACACAACTGTCATTGCTAGTTTAAGACTGATGCAGTTGTAATTTTCACGCCCAGCGCCACATTGTGTAACTAAGTAAGTAGCAAATGTACTTGCAACCATCTGTGCTCCCATAGGCGTGTTGGTCTTAAAATGAGGTGTGGTCAGGTGCATTGTTTGATTGTTGCGTCACTGAACAAAAATCTGTTATAAAGTCAATAGTGCAGTATCTTCCTGCTATTTAAAGGGCTCGTTTATTCATATGCTTTATGTGCTTTAGTGTTGATTTACTGGAGCGTTCAGTATAATGCAATACAGTGGTGAATACTGGATTCCAGGTCTCCCCTGAGTGACTGGGAAGTGACGTAGGCTAGCTATAAGCCGGAGGTTTACTGGTCACTGATGTCATTGATTGGAAATGAAGGCACACTTGTAAATTACTGGTGACAGAACAATAGTGCCTGTGCATTGTATTGTGACATTATGTGTAGGTGGGTACATTGTGAGAAGCCGGTGAGTTAAAGGAAGAGGATGACAATATTCTGTGTTTCCTCTATTGTCAACATATATAATGGAAAGACTATCAATGAGTTGATCCGATTAAAGAGGACCTGTTATGCTAGTTTTCAGGCGCATACTTGTATTTTGGGTTTCTTGTTTCTTTTCATGTTTACGTGCTTCATTGTTAAAAAAAAAACGCTCTATTTTTCTCATACCGGCTGTGCTGAAACACCTCTTTTCGCCCTCTGTCTGAAACGCTCTGTTTCAGCTCCTACCCCCCCCTTCCCAAAAGGCTTTTCTGTTGTGATTGGTCAACCGAACCAAATTCTTCGGACTCCGCTTCAGCTTTAACCATCTTTGTTTGAGGGTGAGCCAAACTAGCCGCTAGGTAAAGTGTGTTACTTGGTGACATCACCACGTTACGGAAGAAAAGGCGGGGCTTCAAGCAAGGCGTTTCAGGCAGTTCAGGACGCAGTGTTTCTGTGGGGGAGAGTAACTCCCTTTGGCCTGCACTTGAGCTTGGCTTTGTACCTTTGCAAACATTTTACATGCACAGAATATTATATATCACACTAAAGTAAAGGGAAAAAGCACAAATAGGTCCCCTTTAACAAGTATTATTTGCTTTTTCCTCTGTGCCATAGACCTCTATTGTTGTCTAAATTAAAAAAACACAACAATGAGCCATGCCATTGCACTGTGACATTTTATTACAATGAATCTGGGCACTGTTGTTTATTTTGAGTCCAGGTGCTTTAAATACTCACTAGAGCACCAAATGTCTATTAAACCATGGCTGCTTGACTAATTTGCTAATAACTATAGTGTCCAGCGGTTTTAGGAAATGATCTAAAGTTTCTTGAATGAAACTGTAAATGTGATCTGTTTTTAAACACACTAAAATGTGCTTGGGGTGCCACAGACAGGGTAGGGAAGAGGGAAAGTGTTGAACGATGGACTAACAAACTGTTTGTACTGATCATATCATAGGATTTGTCAAGAATATAAATATACTTATGCCAGCCTCATCCTTTGAAAGAAAGGAATTTTATTCCACGATGGCAATTTCCTTGAAATCGATGTAAACTAGTGACGGACATTGAATTATTCTAATCTGTCAAATTGCAGTATAACACTGAAGAAGTCTATTCTCCGAGGTGAGTGTAGTCCTGAGGCGAGAGAGGACGGGAGACATGAAGTGAAATCATTAATGCGAGGCATTACAAGACAACAGGTAGAGAGGAAGGGATCACTTAGATAGAGTGACTGCATAGGAGAGGTCACTTACTGTAGAATGAGAGCGAGCTAGAGGTGGGATAGCAGCAGCAGCAGCAGCAGCTCCACAGCTCAGCCCATCCTCCCTGTGACAGCGCAGCGTTACGTGCTTC